>JABEYC010000814.1:0-22943 GCA_013266195.1 Fusarium zealandicum | reverse complement strand
CTCCAGCTGCCCCTCCCCCTCCCCTTGCATCATAGGTACCTTAGGTAAGTTGACTCTGAGCGTCTTTTGCTGCTAGCGACGCCTGAACCTTCCAGGGCTGCTTGTTAGTGGCGCTCCAAGATCGATGGTGCATAATCATGCATGGAAATCTGAGCCGGATATGTGCATACGATCTATCTTTGATCTAACAAAGGCGGTTGTACTATCAAGCCGACACTTATTAATAAGCTCCTTGGTTATGGCATTATTTGGCAGTGATAATTGTTTGGCAGAATAAAGCTATTTTATTCAGCAAGGATATCAAATGTCGCCTTCTGGCAACGAGGCCCCCCTCCGTCATACAACCGACCCTTAACCAGCGTCCCAAAGCTCGTCATCTTAAGCCAAATCGTCTATCTCCTCCGCTGCCGTATCTGCAGGTCATTGACAAGTCCTTCGAGCTCAGTCACCTTGCTATCCACAGTTCTGTACATGCCAATGAATTCCTGAATTGATCCAATAAGGCTCGAGACCCCTCCGCTTCCTGCCTGGTCGGCGAATCGTTGTCGCGTAGAGTCTACAAGCGATAGGTAGCCGATCATCACGGCGAGATACCCAAATGCCACACCGAGTTGTGACGTTTCCACCGAATCGGCCTGTGTCTTGACGTCAGCTTTGAAAAGGGGTATACTACGGGCAGGGTCTCCTACCTCGCTCATCAGAGCCTGGTTCTGTAGATATAGAGCCACCAGGCCGTCCAGCGGCTCACCAACAATGTTCTCTCGAGCGGGAGGGCAATGCTCTAGAATATTGATAGCCACACCGAGCACCAGGAGTAGTCCATCATAAGTCTCCCCACGTAGGCGTCGGTTGCTTAATGCGTCTAGAGCCGACTTGAAGCCTGCGCGGATGCACTTTGACAGTTTCGATAAGAGGGCATTGTCGTTGAAAGCCGCAGCTCCACGTGCTGTGTTTGACATGTTGATGGAAATCTTGAGCGTCGTAGTTTCAACATCTCCAGGCTTCTCCGGCCATTGCTGCAGACTGTTATGTAGGAAGCAGGCAGTCTTGGGCGTCTGCTGCCGCACCCACGAAAACCCGTCTCCTTCACTCATAGCTGGGCCCGACTGCGTCTCCAGGATCGATACAAGCAAACCAAACACCGCATTGGTGCGCGGATCTGCGGTAGTGCACCTCTCCAATATGGGCTCGAGATCTCCTTCAACGTCCTTGACAACCCTTGAAGAATATAGCGGGTCGATGCTCTGACACACAATGTTCAACAGCTGCAAAGCCAGGGTCTCGGGGGACAGCTGCTGGAGCCGGCGACCCTGCCAAATGTCCATCTTCATTAGCAGGGTCTTGACCTCGCTCAACGAAGCCCTGCTCATCTTGGAAAGCCTCATCTTCCGTGCCGCAATATCGTCAATGTCCTCGGGTACCCGTAAAAGACGACCAAGTAGCTTCCCTAACCCATCGTTCACCAGTTGCTGGAGGAGATGCACCGCAGGGTTGAAATTGAGAAAGGTGACAAGAACAGCCGTCAGAGCAAACCCACTAATCACATCTTCCTCTTGACCGATGTTCATGGCAACTTTATCACGGGTGGCATGGTCGCGGAATTGGCTTAGAAAGTCCTTGCGCTGCAGTTTCTGGGTTAACTCCAGCAATGCATTCCTCCTCATGGTCGAGGGAGAACTGTCGGGGGTTCCTATCCGAGCCAGCAGATCCTCCATCTCGTCGGCGAACCGATTGTTGGCACCAGCTCGCCGCAACTCGTGGACACTCTTAATTGCAGGCCGCACATCTCCATCCTCATCGAGGTCATCGTCGCTCATGGCGAAAGGATCGGGGTTGATAGGTTCTGGAGGTGTGGCCAGGAGCGCGTCTAGCTCTTCTTCGGTGGTAGCCATACCTGTTCCCATCATAGCCGGCTCGCTGAGTTTCGAGGACTCGCCCAGGATCGAACGGGACTGGCCATAGGTGAACTTGACTCTTCTCCCATGTGAGACGGCTCCCGGACGAGCCCTCGGGCGTATGGTTGGATCTTGAGAAGTGCTCTGGGAATTGCTTTGTGATTGCTGAGAAGGCGTCGCCGCACCACTATAGTAAGGCGATGGCGGGCTGTGATCATCGATCTCGGGGGCGGAGTCCTCAGACTCGCTATCGGCTCGTTGGGCGGCGAGAGCATCGATCAACCGCGGACGTCGTTTCCTGGGCTGTGTTGCATTGTCGACATGGCTTCGAGCGGGCGATGTTATCCCTGGGCTAGCTTTTATGGCCGATATGTCGGATTTGCTGCGAGGTAAAAGGCGAGATTGGGCGCCAGTATCCTTAGGGCCCTTCTTCGGAATCGTCTCGCCTCGAGGTAGACTAGGGGCCTTACTCTCGTCCTGAGTAGTTCCGGCGAGTGGTCGTCGTGGTAGTGTAGTCGCGGGCTTGGGTTGCTTCTGCGTGGAGCGCGATCGCTCGTCGTCAATCGAATCGGTCAGCGCGGCTTGCGGGCGCTTTCGTTTTCTCGAATCTGTCGCATCCCGCGGTACTGGCTTCTGTCCTTCTCCGGCTTTCGCGCGGCTTGAGCTATCTGGACCGCGCGGTCGGTTATCAACAGCATGTCGCGGGGATGGATCCGATGTTGATCTTGGGAGTGACGGTTTCGATGGTTTCGCGACGGGCTCGGCGGGTTCGGCACGGCTTGATGTTGTGGTGTAGGATTCGGCGGTTCGCAGCGGGATGGCATCGCGCATAGGCTTTTTGCGCGAAGGCTTGCCATATGTCATTAGCCGTCGCGGGGCAGGTGCAGTCGAGCTATTTCGTGATGCCATTGCGGCCAAGCCGGTTGAGGTGAACAGCGAGGGAGGTTGAGATATGATTAGGCCATATACGTGAACAGAGGGAGGTAGGTAGGTGGGTGGGTGTTAGGGTGGAGGATGGCAAATGCGAGGGAATGTGTTAGTAGTTGCCTTGCGTCGTGTGAATACAAAAAAGAGAGAGAGAGACAAGCGACAAGCAACGCGATGTTACATGCGTAGGTGCATGTGGTGGGATGCAAGGAGTAAGTTGTCTTTGAGGACGAGGAAGTGGATGGGTTGATCAAGTCCACTTCACAAGCCGTTGTTAACGTTGGAAGGTTGCGGCTCTAGATCGGCTTTAGTGTGTGCTCTTAGGTCACTCTCAGGCTAACAGAGAGAGTTGAAGAACCCCGGAATCCAGTCTCATCGAGCTACCGACTTCAGAAGTACCAACAAGTACTCTTCGCTCAGTTGTCTCTGTTCATGCAACGAGAGCAAAGTACGTACCCAGTGCCCTTCTGTCATCTCCACTGTTATCAATGCGTTGCGGTCGACTCCGATCTTATCTGTCTGAAGCGGCGTTGCGATTGGTACTGTCCCCGCGCCCGCCGCCGTGTCTTTGACTCCCCCCGTTTTATGCATATGCAGGCGGTCTTTGATAAAGAGTGAGCGGGCTATTGCAGGGCTGCAGACTCTCTTGTCCTCGAGGATCGTATTGATCTTTTATTCATCGCTCCCACAGACTCAATCTCCGTACTCAGTGTTTGTCCATTTACTCGAATACGTTGTTCTTGTTGCAACTTCAATCCACATACTCGCCACCCTTGGAGCCAAGAAATAATTGTGCCGAAATACTGAGCTCTCTCCCCCGCGATCAACCGCTTACTCCAAGTACAGACGCCCATCTCAACCAGCTAATATGGCGGATAAGACTACCACTCAAGATGCTCCCACCAAATGTGTCGGTCCCGATTACCGTACACACCAGCAGAAACCTAGTGCCACCGTCTCGGTCGATGTCAATCTAGAAAATGTCGTTGTCCTCCCTCAGACGCCCCAGCTTATCGCTCTCCTGTCGTATGTCCCTTGCCCGAATTGGGTGCCCGTGTCATGGTGCTGAGAATGTCCCAGGATGATCCGCAGCAAGGAAACGGAGCGAGCCGACTTCATCTTTTACTCAAACCGTATCATTCGGCTGCTAGTCGAGGAGGGGCTCAACCATCTGCCTGTCATCGAGCATACCGTTACCACTCCCGTGGGTAGGACGTATAACGGGCTCATGTTCCAAGGCAAGATTTGCGGCGTGTCTATTATGAGAGCTGGTGAGGCCATGGAACAGGGCCTTCGGGACTGCTGCCGCTCTGTTCGCATTGGCAAGATCCTCATCCAGCGAGACGAGGAGACGGCGCAACCGAAGCTATTCTACGATAAGCTACCCGAGGACATTGCTGACCGATGGGTGCTTCTCCTGGACCCCATGTTTGCTACAGGTATGTGGTTTCTCTTTGACCTTTCAGCTTGTATTCGTACTGTCTGGAAGATTATCTAACGCAGCCGTGCAGGTGGCTCGGCTACCATGGCAGTCCAGGTACTCAAGGCGCGAGGTGTGCCAGAGGAGCACATTCTGTTCCTCAACCTGATTGCCAGCCCCGAAGGCGTCAAGAACTTTGCCGCCAAGTTTCCCCGCCTGAGGGTCGTGACATCTTTCATCGACCAGGTTCGTCATACTTTTCACGCACATCGTTTGGATCGCTGGCTGACCAAACCCACAGGGCCTGGACGAGAAAAAGTACGGAGACCCGATCCAGCTGATGCGCATACTGACCTTCCAACAGCTACATCGTTCCCGGCCTGGGAGACTTTGGAGACAGATTCTACACCATCTGAGAGAGGAGTCACCGCGAGCGTCATGTATCCGTTCGGGTCGCAAGCGCACAACGGGGGGTTGTCGGTTACTGCGTGAAGCGTGTCTTGGTATTGAAACAGGGCGCATAAGAGAAACGTTTAATATTCATCTTCGTCTTCCACGATTGCCTCGCCTCCGTATCGTCTATCGTCTTCGTCGTCTTCGACCGCTGACCGGCCGCCAGCGGCACGTCCAGACCCCGCCGCTCTAGAGGATCCAGTGTAACCGGCATCGGCGTTATCCTCCTTGGCTACCGCATCTGGTAAAAAGTCAGTCAGCGCATAGCTGCGTAATATGTTGGAGATGTTGTAGAGCGTACCGGCGGCGTCAACCCACTCGCCATAAACGTCGACCGCGGCTGATAAGTCTGTCGCAAAGTCAGCGACCAATGCGCCCGAGGTTCACATTGTCTGTGCCATACAATTTACCGCGCATTGGAACTTTTGTCCGCAGACGCGGCAGTCCAACTGCCCGACACCGGCCTTCTTGTCGAGCTTGACCGACACCGAGCTCTCGTGGTTGCAGAAGAGGCATGCGAAAGTAGTAGGTAGAGGTTCGCGCTGGATTCAAAGTGAGCGCGAGAGCCCTTCCGAAGAACTGTGTAGAGGGCGACGAACCTTCTTGGGCCCCATGGGCTTGCTAGACGATTTGCGCTTGCCCATGGTTTCTTTTTCGCGATCGCGTGACCCGGGTCGAAGATGCGAAAAGAGGCAACGAATATTGCTGATGTCAAGCTTTTGGGTTGTCGCAGAACGGCCAACGTGTGCCAGGGATGTCGGTGCGTTATCTTATCAGCAGCACGGTTTCTTGCCGCACGTGCTTGCCCTTCCTCCAGTCACCACTTATTGCACTAACTCACCGAAGGAGCGCGGCACTTGGACGGCAGGCGTGTTTGTAGTGCATGCATCAAGCGGGGGAGGCGCCCGAGAGCCCCGCCCCCGCCTCCCGGCGACCTCCGGTCCTCAATATGTCTGGCGCCGGGTTCCGTCCAGATGAAGCAGCTTGACCTTGGGTCCTTATCAGCTGGAGCTGTCTGCATGGAGACTCGTCGCAATGCAATCCTGATACACACGGGCATGGTCCTATACGCTGTAGAAAGATATCGACGGTTGAGACAGGCAGAACAAGCCGAGAAATTGGACCCAATCATCAACGACCTGTCCCTCATTCTCCGACGGCCCACCAGAGAAGCAATGGCGTTGATACAAAGGTGAGAAGACCTGTTGGCGCTCTCTCATCCAACAGCCAGACAGACGCAAGGGGCTTCTCTCCGATTTGGCGGGGTAGCTCCGCCCGTAGCCGCCAGTGGAGCATGAGGCTTGAGAGTCCGGTGTGCCGCCTTATCATGTGGCCTCTTATCGACGAATCGTGAAGAGGTGAACCCAAGAGTCCCGAGATAGACACAGCCAGTGGCTATCATGACTTCTCCTTGTTGGGAGAGCTTCCCCTCTCGAATGCCTGGCCTCTCCTTGCTAGCCCCTTGATGGCGGCCCGATACGTAAAAGTTATGATTCTACAGGGGGTCTTCCCGCTCTCCAAGCAAGGCCTGCTGACCTCGAACATGACAGATGAGGTAACGCTGTGCCGCCAGGGGAGGTTCCTGCTTAATACCTACACCTCATTGTGTGTTATTTGAGATTGGGGATAAGGGGAATGTAGTTATCCGTAGATCCCTGGTCATGAAAGATGCGGTATGTGTGACCGTGTCTTACCTCGACCGCTCTTCCCGTCCCTCCTTTTGTTTCTTCGTTTTTTCTTCATCCCACGAACAAACTCTCTTCCTCTTTGTTCTTGGATCGCACCCCAGTTCACCTATCGTGTTTTGACATCTTGTCGTACTCAATCGCTGCTTGAAGCTACAGTTTCTACCTTTGAACCAGTCGAAAATTACCCTAGAGACGCGTTACGAAACCTCCGATTTCCATCTTCGTCCTCGCCCATCAACTCAAGTCTTGGTCATGGAGCCTAGCGATCAACAATCTGGCGTCATGGACGCTCTCCGGGAGATCCAGCGCGCGCAGTCGCTTCTTGTGGCTGCCGTCGAGTCGCTATCGGGCAAGTCGGTAGAGGAAGCCGCCGGGGCCAACGACAGCAGCGCTGCTAACATCATCTTCGACACTGACTCACCCAACGAGCACAATGAGGGTGAATCGCCTTCTGCGGAGTCTGCCATCGAGTTGGCAAACAGGTTCAAGGCACCGGCGCTTCCATCGCCTAGTCAAGGCCAAGCCTTTACGTCGCGCATTATCTTGACGTGAGGAGCCTTGTCGTCCAAGATCCCACTAATACAGTTGCTCACACAATATGACCAGGACATACCCTAAGCAGATTGGAATCAATCCATTGAATATGGACTGGGGCAATTCAGACCCTCTTAAACGCGGCCCCATCGTAGTTTCCAGGGCTGCTTCCACTATTCGACGTCGTAATGGTTCGTCCATCCGTGCTCATGTTGTCATGTGTGATCCAATATCACTAACGTCCATCACTTTGATTCAGCGATTGGAGGTTTGTTTCGTCCAGTGCATGGTCATTTAGTCATTTACTAATCTCGTTACTTAGCCCAGTGAGTCCCGACGCCAGACCTGGCCGTATCCGCAAATATACTAAACATAACTCTTGTTAGCGGTGGCTCATACTCGATCTACTACGCCCTCGCCGTTGCTAGCAAGGAACTCAACAGCGACCATCGGTTTGTGTCCCGAACCAAAAGAGCATGCAGTGTCTAATCTTGTCTTCAACAGACCCGACTTCACCAACACCGAACCGGCGGCGAACATTGGTCCCTTCCCCCAATGGGGAGACCCCGACAAGATCGTAGCCATGGACCCCTGGGGACATCTTTCTCCCTGGCTTTTCAAAGATACTATAGAGAAAGACAACGGTATTGATTGGGCCAACTAGCCCCCAGAAACGTTTACTGACCTTACTGTTAGTCGACATTCGACCGACGATCGCCATTACCAAGGCTCACATGAAGGTGAGGAGGCTGGGTGGAAAGCAAGACCTTTGAAGAGATCACTAACCGAATTTGTTGTTAGCTACCGGAACTCGCAGAAAGCGTCAAGGCCGGGCGCTTGTTAGTCCCCTACCGTGCATTAGAAAAACAACCTGCTAATTGCGTATAGGATTCCCGATGGCAAGGTGTGCCTCAACGAATTCGGTGAACTGGCTGTTACCAAGTTCGCCGTGGAACCAGTATGCTCTGCCACTGCAAGCAAGTAAACTCTTGGCTGACCATGATGGGCTTAGGTCTGGTATCTTCCTGGCGTTGCAGAGAGATTCGGCATCGGTAAGATTGAAGCTACAATCTCGAGCATTAGCACTAACTCGGAACAGACGAGGGTTCTCTGCGACGTTCGCTATTCGAACACACCGGAGGAAGCTACCCGGAGGTAAATCATGCATGTTGTTTATGGTACTCTGAATGCACTGGCTGACTAGCACAAGTTGATCACTCGCAATGACATTAAAGTTTTCCTTCCACCCATCGGTATGTCGTAAAGTCCAATCGGCGAACCATGAACTGACAAATCCAAGGGGGCCTTACCGTGTACTGTTTCGGCGACCCTGCCAAGATGTCTGACGATTCCGTTCGCCTGTCTCTGAGAGTCCACGACGAGGTATGAACGGCCGCCTTGTCAGAGATCTTTAGCTTACTGTCTCTAGTGCAACGGCAGCGACGTCTTTGGATCCGACATCTGTACTTGCCGGCCATATCTCATCTTTGGTATCGAGGAAGCGGTCAAGGAGGCGCAGAACGGTGGAAGTGGAGTTGTCATCTACTTCAGAAAGGAGGGGCGAGCTCTGGGAGAGGTTACCAAAGTAAGTTCGCTTGATGATAGACGCAGTGAAGTGGATCTAACGTTGCTGTAGTACTGTAAGGACGGAATCTCCTCATCTCGGAAACACAGCCGGTACGGGGATCTGGGGTACTAACACAGCGGCAGTGGTGTACAACGCTCGCAAACGTGGAGCCGATCGAGCATCAGACTACTTCAAGCGGACCGAGAACATTGCTGGGGTCAAGGACATGCGATTCCAGGCTCTCATGCCGGATATTCTGCACTGGCTAGGCATCAAGAAGATTGACAGGATGCTCAGCATGAGCAAGTGAGTGGTTCAAGAATGAACACGTCAATAAGCAACAGCTGACGATACCTCTAGCATGAAGCACGATGCAATCGTTGGACAAGGGTGAGTTGACAGCAGCCGAGACCGGGGCTGGTGTACGAAAATGATCGATTAACACGCAGCTAGGATCCCGATCCATGAGAGAGTCGAGCTTCCCGAGGAGCTGATTCCGGCTGACTCGAGAGTTGAAATTGACGCCAAGATCACAGCTGGTAAGTTTGCAGGTCCAAGCTCGTGTAATCGAAATGATTGCCGGGAACTAACGGAAGATGAAGGCTACTTCACGACTGGCAAGCGTATGACAGCGGAGGAGCTGCAGGCCGTCCAGGGGAGAATCTGGGAAGAGTAAGTCTGATCAACATCTCACGGACCGTGGGGAAACAGAGCGAGAGACTGATGACTGTGGCAGCGTCGACCACTAGCCGGGCAGGCTCATGGCAAGGTACGTGGCGTACATTGGGCGTCGCGGGGTGCGTCAGCAGCTGGCAACTCTGCAGGTCGGTCTGGGTCGTTTGGCGTGGGAGGCTTCATCGTGATTGCTCAGGATCCATACGATGGCCACGATGGCCACGATGGCCACGATGCCACGGTGCCATCCGCCTCGTGGTGTTGGGGCTGAGCGTCCCGAATGAGGTACCCGGTCAAAGGCGGCAGGTCGCACTGGGAAATCAGGGGCGATATTGGGAATGGAAGACCCAGACAGCCAGAACAGCCGTTGTCTCTTTTAGCGCCTCGCACATTCGGTACCAGGTTGTAGAGGTTGCGAGATTTGAAGATGGAGACTGACAAGTCGCTGGTGGAACTCGGGATGGAAGCCTACGGGCCGCTCCCCCCCCACGAGGCCGGCTTTTTCGGTGAGGCGGTCATAGGACGTAAACAAGTGTAATTGCAAAGTCGCACCTAATATTTGACTGTGTCCACCCAAGCCACCTTGGTGATGCTCATGGTACACGTGTGTAGAGCTCGCCCTGTGGTGGCAGCTGTTGGGCGTCGTCGGCCCAGGACTCGTCAAGACTGTCTGTCGATGGCTGTTTTTGCTTACCACGAGGGAATGCTCCGATGGATGCTCACTTACTTAGCCTTGCTCGGATGGGCGATCGATGATCCTCAAGGGCATAACGGCCGGGGCTGTCGAAAGATGGGAACCGTGCTAATCTTGGGTTAATTACCCAGGCCGCCAAGTTCAGTTGTCAGGTACAAAGATTCAAGGTTATGGATGTCACGAGAATAATGATTGCCCAGCGTTTAATGTTCAGGCAGGGAAACTTTGCTATGAAAGCGGCATCACGCAGCCATCATCATACAGCGCAACCCCCCTCCCAAATGCACCGTTTGCAAGACCAAGCACGCTAGACTTGGCTTGGCTGGTAGGGGAGGGAGCAACCGCTGACCTCTGGTGTCGTTGTTGTATCATGTAGTTTTTCAAGGAAAACAGTCGCCAACTACCGCTTCTACGTGACATGCAGCATGAGCGGTATGCATTCAGTATGCCAGTTGAGGGTCCTGTTGGGTAGCAATGCGACGGTAGCTCGACGACTATTTCCATAGTCCTGCTGCTGCGTCCCTTACCGACCTTTACCAGAGACTCCGGCCCCGACGACCCCGTGCTTGTCTCGTCAGGGCGAGTCATCACTGGCTTCACAGGCTGCAAAATCCCCGCATGCAACTGCACGGGAAGCCCGCCTGCAGGCCCCGGGGCCCGGGCGCGCCCAACGTCAGGGATGCTGGGCCATACACCTCGAGACACGACGTTGACACCCAATGCAGCGATGAGCCGACAAGTGGCGAGCAGAGAGCTGGTACTGTGTATGCCAGGCATCCCAGGGCACCCCCAGGGCCCCGTTGTTGCGTGATGCTGTGGGAGAGGTGCACGGTGAATGGCGGGCGATAGCGGGTGAATAACTTATGCTGCTGGCCCATGTTGGTGACTTTGTGATGCATCCATGCTTATTGCTCTGTACTCTGCTCGACTAGTAACCTGGTAGTACCTTTGGGGGTGGATGAGTGTGGATTACCTTGATATTTCGTGCTGGTTGCTGATTCCTATGTATTGCCGGCTGCTGCCAGCTCCTCCGGCCACAGCTTCTGCTTCTTCTCAATGTCAACCAGCCTTTTTCTCTTATACACTTTTTTTTTTTAAAGCACACAAAGCCTTGCTTGCCCTTGATTACATTCTGCGGCTGAGACACTTTGCCCAAAATGGCATCCTTTTCCCGAGACACTCGAAGTGCCATGAGAGCACACCGCAGAGACTCGTCGTCGTCATCACACAACACCAGCCGTCAAAGACCACGGCTACTACGTTCCAGCGCAACGGAGCCCTCGATCAACACATCCAATGCCATCCGTGGCTCGCTCGCCGGACCTGGATCGCCACATAAAGCAACAGATCTGCTCAGTCGCGTTGCCGTCTATTCCCCGCCACCCGAGCACGTTTCGGCCCCAGGGCAGCTCCACCACCAAGCCGGAGCTATTGTCATCTGTCGCAATGATCGAGAGCAATCTCCCTCTGGAAGCCCAGCCAGTCAAAACGTTGTCTTGGTTGACTCACCTTCTGGTATGTTGACTGGTGGCAGCTCAATCTCATCGTCCTGTCCTGACACCTCACAAGGTTTTTACTTTAGCTTCCCCAGCTTTGAGGAGTGGAACAGGGACAAGCAAGATGTCATGGACAAGGACTCTGACGACTGAGACGTGACGGGAGAGAGGGTAAAGGCAACCGGATGGCCTCGAACCGAAAAGAGAGACGACATGATAGCGACAAGAATCGCCCAATCAGCAGCGCAGACACTCTACACAGAAAACTGCATGCCCTGCCGAGGGCTCCATCGAGGAGCAAGTGACAACGAGGCTACGGATCCGGAGGGAACGCACCCCATCGCCCGCCAGCAACCAAACCGTCTCTGAGACTCTTCGCCAGCGGCGGGCATATTGCGCTGTGGCGGGCATATTGCGCTCCAGGACAATGCTGGGTGGTGATTGCAGGTGATCAGCTTCTTAGCTGACGAGAAGCGGCACTGAAACCGTGCTTCACGCGATGGGCGAGGCACGAACTACACCTCGAGGAGGAGTCACAGGAAGGATAATGAACGAACCAAAAAGTCGCGTTTCTGAAAAAAGGAATACAGCCAATGGCGAACCAGACGCCTGGACTCTGGACTTAGCATCTATACAAATGCTGTTACATATATAATATCCTTAGCTGAAGAAACAGATATGTGCAGCTACCTGGTCATACTTTTTTGATGCAGTTATTGTCGATACCTACCAGGAACTATTAGGATTGTACAGCACCGATGCCAGACCAGAGAAGGCAATGACAATTGTAGTGAAGACAGACCATCGTTGCGTAGGTACCTGATCGCAATGGCTTCCAGTGCATTCCCTCACCTTGATTGAGACCGGGCCGATTTTGCCATCACCAGCTGAGTCACAAAGAGGGCCTTGCTCGTGACTACTGTGGCTAGACAGAATGTGGCTGCGCTTGCTCAGCCACTCTTTCACGACTTTGCCTTGCTCCAGCACGTGATGTCGGTCGCTCTAACCCTGTGGTCCACAAACCTGAAAATCCACTGCTTTTAGCGCCGGAAGAACCTTGAACCGCTATTTTTCATCCAACTCGCTTAGACCTAAGCTGGTGCACACAAAGATTGAAATTATTTCGCCCCTCCACCAATCTCACCAGTACCTTCGGTTTTCTCCAACAGTTCATCACACAGGCCAGCAAACATGGCGGTTGGAAAGTGAGCATCACCACGACGGAAATCAATGGGAAACACCGACTTACGCGATTCTCCAGGAACAAGAGACTCTCCAAGGGCAAGAAGGGCCTCAAGAAGAAGACGGTCGATCCCTTCACCCGCAAGGACTGGTACTCGATCAAGGTGGGTGGTTTCACGATACCGCGCGACGCATCGCGCGCTGCTCTGAATACGGCTGACTCGGTTTCTCCAGGCCCCTAACCCCTTCAACGTGCGAGAGTGAGTAGCGACGCGAGTTGATAAATTAACAAGTTTGTGGGACATGGCAATTGACAACTTATCTGCAGTGTCGGCAAGACCCTCGTGAACCGGACCACCGGTCTCAAGAACGCCAACGATGCTCTCAAGGGCCGCATCGTCGAGGTCTCCCTCGCCGATCTCCAAAAGGACGAGGACCACGCTTTCCGAAAGGTCCGCCTCCGCATCGACGAGGTCCAGGGCAAGAACTGCCTGACCAACTTCCACGGCCTCGACTTCACCTCCGACAAGCTCCGATCTCTGGTGCGAAAGTGGCAGACTCTCATTGAGGCCAACGTCACCGTCAAGACCACCGACGACTACCTCATCCGCCTCTTCGCCATCGCCTTCACCAAGCGACGCCCCAACCAGATCAAGAAGACCACCTACGCTGCCTCATCTCAGATTCGGGCCATCCGACGCAAGATGACCGACATCATCCAGCGTGAGGCTTCGAGCTGCACCCTCACCCAGCTCACCTCCAAGCTCATTCCCGAGGTCATTGGCCGAGAGATTGAGAAGTCCACCCAGGGCATCTACCCCCTCCAGAACGTGAGTCTAGATTTTCCCAGAGTTCGCCACTACAATTTTTTCCGTGTGCTGACCCACCGTTTTGCAGGTCCACATCCGAAAGGTCAAGCTGCTCAAGGCTCCCAAGTTCGACCTTGGTGCCTTGATGGGTCTGCACGGCGAGTCGGGTACGGATGACCAGGGCCAGAAGGTTGAGCGGGAGTTCAAGGAGCGTATTCTTGAGGAGGTTTAAAAGGCTCTTTTTGGCTGTGTGGCGCGGGGAAAGCATAGGGACCTCGCGGCTAATAAACTCATCCCTGGCATTGTTTCGGTCATCGCAAATGGCGTAGCATCACAAAGGCGGCAAGGGGATTGGGTCATGTTCCTTTGAATGGCGAAAAGAACGTTCGGTCAACAAGGCGAATGATTTATGACGCGTGACCTGGTTACAAGACGCTGTGATGACTGGCTGTTCCATTTAGCTCAGGGAGGATGCTGTCGAGTCGAGATGAGTGAGCCGTAGACGACAAAGAAGCTGATACCCTGGGGTAATTGTGTGTTCGTCGTGCTCCATTGACTCGCAACAGTGCTGACTACGTGATGGCTCTGAGGAGTTGGAAATTGAAAGAATTCTAGTGGTTCTCCTTTAACATCTATTGTAGGGTAATTTACACGGACAGTTGACAAAGCATGTCCAGAATCCGTTCCAATTATGTGACGTACAGTATCCTTGTCCTTCCTTGGCTCTACTCCGGCTTCTGGAGGAACTCCACAACCGCTGATAGTAAAGTTAGCCCACAGCTGGTCTCATCAGAATCGAATTACTTACCTTTCCTGAACGCTTCGGGCTGTTCAGAAATGAGCCAGTGGCCGGCATCGACATCGGCGAGTCGGAAGCGAGGGAAGAACTGTCCGATAAGAGGGAGCACCTCATCCGGCACGTACTTGCTTTTTGTGCCTCGCACAAACAGTGCCGGCTTTACGAACCGAATATCGTTAGGGTCCTTGTAGGGAAAGTCTCCGAGGTTGTCCAAGGACTTGCCCAGGATGTCCAGTGGAATGCGGAACTTGCGGGCCTTTTCACCTTCGGGCTGATACATGTTCCCCAGTAGGAACTGTCGGATGGGGAGAGCCTCTTCGTACTCACGCAAGATCTCGTCGGCCTCGGATTGACGTGTGACTTGGGCTTCCTGGATCCGCTTCATGCCGCGGACGTACTCGGCAAAGTCTCTGCTGAGGGTCACGTCCACGGGGGCATTGTCAACGGCGACAACATCGGCAACAAGGTCAGGCGAGCGGAGTGCTAGAGCCATTGATGTTTTGGCGCCCCTAAGTCGTGTCAGCCTGTCGATCCGGACTTTGGTGCTGTGATGAGTGCTGACATGGAGTGGCCGATCAACGTCGTCTCGCTAAGGCCATGGCCCTCAATGAAGTCCGCGACGTCTTGAGCCATTGCGAGGTAGTCATGACGGGTGCTGTGAGGCGACTCGCCGTGGTTCCTGAGATCCTGTCATTTGATCGTTGAGTCTCAACCGTGTACTGTAATCTTGATTGGTCGGATGTGCCTTACCAAGGCGTACACATATCTCCCAAGATCACGAGCCAGGGCCCTGTTTCTCTCATTAATGGCCTAAATATTGAATCAGGGTACGGGTACTAACTTGCTGATGCCTCTGTTATTCTTCTTGGACCCAAAAAGCCCGTGGAGGAAGAGAATCGGGGCCTTCTTCTTGTCCGTCTTGGGTTGCGCAGGTTCATGTAGATCATAGGCCAATGGGCCAACAGACTGCGAGTACAACCTTGTCCTCACAGCTGCAACCCGAAGACCCTGCCAGCCAGCAGCGGTAGGGACCTTAGCAGTCGCTACCCGTCGTAGGGAAAACATGTTCTTGGTCACGACGAGAAGTAAAGATGTTCTCAAGAAGCCGATTAGCGGATCTCAAAGATGCCATTTTCGGTAAGACTAGCTCTATCCGCTCCGGTTTACTGCATATATGCATATCTAGATTGCAAGTAACTCGAGTGGGCCATGATGTCACCCTTCTATCCTTCATTCCCGCCGTGAGCTTTTGGGCTTTCAATGCTGCACAACCACGCTCGCAACGAATTCCGAAAAACAAACAACTAAACAGTGATGAACGCCGACCGATCGCCCATATCAAACGCATAGCCTGGCAATATGCGAGGCGAAAAATGCAACAGGGGAAGTGTTAAGAGGGAGAGGAGGTTGAAGAATCTGGGAGGAGAGAAGGGGTCTCAGGCAGTTTAACTGTCCCAAATTGCGCCGTACGCCGGCACCCCGCGCGTTTCGAGACCGTACACGATCTTTTTGGTTATCTTCTCGTTGGCAATCACGATCACTGCCTCAGCACCGAAGCTCTTGGCTAGGTTGAAGCCCATACGCACGAGATCCGGTCGACCTTGCCGCTTGGTGTCGTGGATCACAGCATCCGGAATTTTCTCTCGGACCACATCGATGATTTCCTTGCCGAATGTCTGCTCCGGTCGCGACGTGGACCATATCAGCTGTGTAGGGCAAGATTGCTGGGTAATATGCCCGAGTAGCGGCCCAATCCCAGAACCCGTGGCGATAACGACAAGCCGGTTGAAAAGGGTCGCAATGCGCATCACCCCACATGTCGGCACACCACGCACCCACAGCGCATTAGGGGGGTTCCGGATACAGGCTTGCGTCCAATCGCCGGCATTGGAGACGACCAGCGAGTATCCTTTGGCATGATGAGTTGCCTGCGTATTGGGGATCACCGCAAACGAGTGCCACTCGATCAAGGGTCGACGTGAGATGCGCGTGAAACTGCCATTCACGGGGACAGTATAGTCGAAATGCAGTCTCACTGCATGGTCGGAGAGGATCTCGGCCTCGACAGGCACCTTGCGGAGGAAGAACCATGAAGAGACGATGCTGCACGTTGCCACCACCAAGAGCCAGAAGTCTGGGCTCTTCACGGCAGCTTGACCAAGATCCTGGTGCTCAGGTCGAGCGTCGTTGATGGCGAGGACTGTGCGTACCCAGAACATTCCCAGGGCGGTCCAGCCGGCGAAGCGATGGAACCGTTCAAAGAGGTTGTGGTACCTCTTCCGGAAAGATGGCCACGCTGTTCCCACCATGGCACACAGCAATCCGCATAGAAGCCACGACACGACCTGCGTCGCCAGCGATTCCGATTTGTGGCCTTCACAAAAGACTGTGTTGCAGACGGTTCCACGAACTGTCGAGATGACCAGCCATGCAGTTGCACAAAAGCCTGCACCAGAATGGACGCCACCGAGGTGATAGATCTGGGCGCAGCAGGCTCTGATCCAGAGCGGCAGTTGCTTTGGTACTGAACAGGAAACAGTATACAAGATGTTGATCATCGTATCCTGGCGCACGAGGACAGCAGTTGCGAGGTTGATGGCCGTGATGGTACCCAACCATTCGGATCCCAACTGAAGGGCGATCACGCTAATCAATGCGGCCAAGTTTAGTATTCCCACTAAACTGAAGAGGGTGCGGTAGACGATGAAGATCCTGTGTCGTACACCTCTGAATGGCTGTGCGGTTCGCTTGTCGGGTAGGTCGCGCGTGAGGTCCAGCTTCTCTGTTAACGTTGTTAGAGTAGACATGGACGACTGCGACTTGAGCTCGCCACTGGACTGCGTGTCGTTGCCCTTCTCGACTTCACATATCTGTCGTTCCGCATTGCCCAGCTTGGTCACAGCCAGCGTCTCGAGTGCCTTCTTGTCGACCTTTCCGTTGACCGTCGAGGGGAGATCATCTATAAGGTGGAGGTGTGTCGGGACCGCGTAGTACGGTTGGCGCTGCTCCATGTGCTTGATTATGGAGGTTACATCGCTCTCGGATGGGCAGATGAACCCATGGATCTCCCCGTCGACTAGCAGCGCAGCCGCACGAGACACGCCAGGGGCGGATGCAAGGGATGCGGACACGCCGTCCAACTCCACACGGAAGCCCTAGTCAAGATCAGCCTTGGACAAGTGTTGGAGATGAGATCGAGACGCACCTTTACTTTGACTTGATCGTCTACGCGGCCGTGGATTTCGAGTGAACCATCAGGCCGCCAGCGTCCCAGGTCACCGGTGTTGTACATTGTAGACCTGCCACTTTGTGTTAGTCCCCGCCATGTGTCTTCTGCCACCGGTACGACTCACCCGTCATTAGCAAAGGGATCTGTTTTGTATTGCACGACCGTCTTGTCGTCCAGACCGATGTAGCCTCGAGAGACGCCGAGTCCGCCAGCCCACATCACTCCAATGTCGCCAACGGTCACCGGTTCGTCGTCGCCGTTCAAGATATACACTGTGTTATTCGGCGTTGGTTGGCCGATGGACAATGAGTCTCCGAAAATATGCTTATGCATTGTGTTGACAATAGTAGTCTCGGTCGGGCCGCAGCAGTTCCAATATGTCCCATGACTTGCCCACAGGTCGGCAAGGCTTAGATACATTAGCAAGGAATAGGAACACGAATTTCTGGATGGATTACCTTCTCGTGGTCGGCTCACCAGCTGTGGCGACCGTTTGTATCCTTGGGAACTGTGTGGGGTGGTATTTGGAAAGGATCGTGGGAGTACAGACAAGGACATCAATCTGTTGTTTGTCAGAGGCCTGGCCAATGCTCATGCAACAAAGATCTCACCAACCTGTTGCATTGTCGGCTCCCAACTGGAGCCCCGAAGGACGAGCGTTCCACCGTTGCACAAGCAGGCAAACAATTCCCATGCGGCTGCCTTGGGTCAGCTTTGACAGCAAGCTCAAGCTTGATAGACTCACCCATGTCGAAACTTATGTTGAGGACAGAGCCTACACAAGTGCCAGGCGCAACTCCCAAGTTACCCGGGGAGAGGCAGACAAGGTTTGCAACGTTTCTGTGTGTGACATCGACTCCTTTTGGCTCACCAGTTGTTCCTGCGCCATCATGAGCGAATTGAGCGTTGGGGCTCGCGGGATTCCAAGTCAAACGTACCGGATGTGTATATCACGTAACAGCCCCCGTCTGGCGTTGAAAGGTCGACATGAACATCTTCTGTAGCCTCGTCGATAGGGTTGGTTTCAACTTCGTCAACGACCACGACTGCCTGCTGTGGATGCTGGTTGGTGATGCGATGCTTGGTCGAGGCCAGGCAAAGCACAACACCACTATCGGCCTGCTTCAGAACTCGGCAGATCGTCTGGTCTGGGACAATGCCACCATCGAGAGGGACATATTGGGCACCGCATGACAAGATGGCCCAAATACCAACCAGCATGTCCAACCCTCGCTTGACGATAAGAGGGACCCTTGAGCCGGGAGTCACACCTCGAGCGATGAGGTGAGCCGCTAGATGCTGAGCCCGTTCAGCAAGTTCCGCATAAGTGAGCTCTTCCGAAGAACCCGAAAGATCTCGGACTGCTATGGCGTCGGGACAAGCTGTCGCATGGTGGTAGAATGCGGCAGTGACTGTTGGGTATGGAGTCTCAACGGGGTTTCCATGGCCGAGCCGGCCATGTCCCTGGCGGGTGTTTATCGCAGCCATTATAATGAGGCCTCCTAGAAGAACAAAAGAAGGCAGAAGACAATGAGGATTGTTGATGTTCTGTTGTCGCACGCTTTCGTTGACTCTGAGATAGCTCCCTCGAGACTTATATAGTCTTAGACGACGTGGCGGAGGATGTGGCAACGCGCCCTCGCCAAGGTGATTCACTCATCTTTGATGATGGCGAATACGTTATTCTGCGCTATCGACGTCCCAATAAGTTGGCGTCTCCACGGGGTTGACGTCGTCGCAAGTGATGGAAATTGCCCTGATTTCCACAGCAACCTCACACGCCCGAGAGACGCCAGAGTTAAGTCTTGTCACAATTGAAGCAGCATTCCACGCCCGCCCCGGGGTCTGCTATACGGAGCCGGCCCCGGCCACGGAGAATGTGGACGGAGCAGCTCGTCAAGGGAGGAATGTGATGGGTACAAAATGGCAGTGAAACATTCACTTTGCCGTCGAGGGATGGGGGGTGGGATGCGGCCAAGGGACCGCAATCGCGTACCGACAAACAGCATTGTCGAGGGCAATCTCTGGGGTAAACTGCTAGTTCGATGCAAACCCGATGAGATAGATCTTTGGCTCTCCCTGGAAACCGGAAACCTGCTCGATCTTAGCGGCAGTGGACCCTTGCTCGGGGCGATCGGATCGAGTTCGTCTTGGATAATCCATTCCGCCCTTCCAGGGTGGATCAGAACTAGGATATACAAGCACGACCGTGAGATTATCGACAGTCGTGGCTGTGATAGTGGGTTCTTGGTGTCTTTGACTATTCATACGGCGTTCCCAACATTACTTGATGGCGCGTCCTCAGTCATCGAGATGACCTCGGCCGAGGACCTCGACCCTGTTCCTGGGTTTCCTCGGCCCTTTCTCCTAGATTTACAATCCTGTTAGTGTGATTTCTCTTTGATCCGCCTCAGAATCTTGTCTCTGTACTCTCCTCAACCATGACGGCCTGCAATCTCGTAATGGTCGAGTTTCCTGTCCAGGGTGTGGAAGTGATCGTCCTGAACAGGCCAGAAAAGCGAAATGCTCTATCAAAGCTCATGATCAAAGAGTTCCTCACGGCTCTCTTAAAAGCCTCGTCTAATTCGGATGTCCATGTCATCGTGATTGCGGGATCGGGACCTTGTTTCTCGGGTAAGTCTAGAATATGCCGGCCATGCAAACTTTACTAATACCAACTCCAGCTGGGGCCGATATCAAGGAGATCGCGACCATGGATGCAGAATCTGCAAGGTCTTGTCGTTATCTAGAAGATCTCTGCCATGGCATGGCCTCAGTTCGGAAGCCCATCCTGGCGGCAGTCGATGGCCCTGCAGTGGGCAACCATTCTCCCTCTCGCATCTGTCTGTGGAACTGACGATTTGTCGCAGCTCGGAGGCGGTTTTGAGCTTGCACTTATGGTACGTCTTGGCATGAAAACGTATGATTCACAGTGGTGCTAACGTTGGTAAAGTGCGACCTCATCTACGCATCGGAGCGAGCACGGTTCGTGCTCCCCGAAGTGAGCCTCGGCCTCATCCCCGGGGCAGGGGGCACGCAGAGGCTCACAGCAGCCTTGGGGAAATATAGAGTGAGTTATGGTGCCCAAGCAACATCATCCACGTGGCCAACAAGGACCGCTGAGACTGAGATCTTGATTAGGCGATGAAAGCCATCTTGTTTGGGACGCCGATCTCAAGCCAAGAGGCCATGTCTTGCGGACTAGTCTGCGACATGTTCGAGGATGGACAAGTACTGAATAAGACCATCGATGCTGCGGCGCAACTCGCCGGACGAGGAACTGTTGCCACACAGTTGGCCAAGGAGGCTATATGCCGAGGTCGGTGATTCTCCTAACCCCTTGCTGAACAAAGAGCTGATCACATATCACAGCCGATGATAGATGTCGAGACGATGAGTTCGAAAGGAATTTGTATTACTTTGCTTTTGGGACGTCAGAGAAGGCCAAGAAGGTGCAAAGGTTCCTCCAGAGATAGCTTATTGAACCATCATTTCATTTCATCATGACGAGCAACTTCTCTTGGACATTGTCCTCCCACCACCTTGAATGCCAAGATTATCTTGCCTCTTCATCAGCCGTGGCATACCCAATCCTTCTCTTCCGCTGTCCGTAAAAGCGGAATCACTGACTCCCCATTCCTTGATCTTCTTACTTGTTGGGTCACCCATCGGATGTTTCCCCATCTCGAGTGAACACCACCCGAGTGAGACATGGGCTGATGTTGGACGGCAGTTGGTCAATTGTTTTTGGCTAATGGCGTAGAATCGCCAAGCATACGGGCGAGGCGGTTAAGAGCGCCAAAGTAACTATCGAGCAATGGTAGGAGAAAAGGGACTTGGTGTTCTGAGTCATGCTCACTTCGGCCTTCCTTGCCGTTCACGATGCGGCACTGCTGAAGAGGCGGCATGGAATGAGGAGATCTTGTCTCAGACTTTGCGCCATCTTTCTGGAAGACATTACCAGGGGATGGCACGCTGGCATATCGATCATATGGGCGGTCTCATGTCTTGGAAATCAGGGCTTTGCGTCGTGACCGAGAGGTTGACTGGACCGACGGCTGTCTCTGGAGAGACAATGATTGGAGGGACTTTTTGAGTTGCACCGGAACAAAGATCATGTGATCGTCATAAATAAGCATCAAGTGAGACCGGCAAAAATTAGAAACCTACTACGGAGTGTTACGAGGCGTCTATAATGCTGACTGAATGCTGGGAGACAATGCGTAAGCTTGCCATCAACCTTGAAGATCTCAGATCTAAAGGCCCAGCATCGGACTTTGGCTCAATTTGCTTTTTCCCCCGGCATAACTAGGGCGGTAGGCCTGCTACGCCTGGCAATAACCTCGTCATTGAAGGGTTGAGTAGCTGCTTTGTTCTAGTCCTCCTTTGGGAAGTCCGTTAACTCGTCCACGCATGCATATCCACCTTGACTATAAGCCATGACGGCCATGACGAATGTTATGAGACTTCCATCCACAGTCATTCAGAAAGGCTTGTGACTAGTTTCGTCGACAAAGGGAGCTCAGGTTAGCAAGATCCACCACCATTCACAGAGTCTCAGTTGATGACCTGAACGTCGGGACAGCAGCCCACCCCCTTTGTCACTTGTCAATATGACAGTTGCTCATGTCTCACCTGTCACTCAGCTAGGACCGTGTTTATGGAAATAGCTTTGCGCAACAGACAAGGGTACGGGGTCAGGGATTGGAGAGACACCAAGGGCGACAGATCTGCGTAGCTTCGGAGAAAACACGCCATGGGATCAGCTCAGGACTAAGCCCATAGTTGGCGATTATCGATGGATGCTGGGTGGGTCAGTCTCGATTCACTGACTGCAGGATCTGAGACTTTTCAAGAGATTTACAGCTGGGATTGGTGCCTGTCTGGGAAGAAAAAGAAAGTAGTGGGTTACACAGCTCTACAGGCAACTCGATGATCGTGCTGGCTCTGCCGGAAGGCTTATAGGGGTCGCACACGCGTCGCACACGCAGAACGCCTCTGGGGAAAAGCCCTCGTTCTGCTCGACCTTGACTCTGACGAAGGCCGCCGGTTGCTATCTCCTTGGCTGTCCGGAGAGACCAGTAATGGACTTCCGTCTCCAGTTCAAGTCTCAATTGGGTTAGATCAAATAGGAGTCTTGGTCATTGGCTGATAGATGCCCGGGATACCTACTGCTCCCTCCCGACAGCCAAGGAGATACGATTGGAAGAGAGTTATCTTATAAAGAGAGATCGCGGTATTATATAAGGATATAGGTAGAGGCTAGAGACAAGAGTTTAATAAGAAGGCAGTCTAGGATAATAGTATTTTAACTAGTCTACAGTTAGTGTTTACTATTATAGCTAGTATTTACTATAAGTAAATGTCGACCGTGCTGGCTCCGCCGGTAAGCTCAAAGGGGTAACGCGTACGCAAGTATCTATACCTCTAGCTGAGCCCTCGCTCGGCTCGGGCTCGACCTTATATGAGCTACGGGTTATTAAAGGAAATAAGAATTACTAAATAATATTATATAAAAATTATAACTTAGTTATTATATAATCTTACTCAGTTATTAATCTATCTCTTAAACACA
>JABEYC010000813.1:0-41381 GCA_013266195.1 Fusarium zealandicum | reverse complement strand
ACCATCGTCCTCGGGAAGAAGCACAAGGAGCTCTGGCAGGTAATCATGGATGCTGCCAAGCCTGTGCTTGACGCTGCCGGTCCTGGTGTCTGGGATGCCATGGGTCCCATGTTTGAGAATCACAAGAATGCCTATGGCTCGGTACGAGAGTCCCGCACCTCACAGCTGAGCCTTTTCAAGCGCTGACAAAATACAGATCCTGTTCTGGGATAGTAACAAGGCCATCGAGGAAGCCCAAGATACCCACAAGTCTGCTGCCCACATGTTCCACCAATTTGCAGACCACGCTACCGGCATGGCTCAGATCCTAATCTGGACTGCTCTGGAGCTTGAAGGATTTGGTGCCAACCTGCAGCACATGGGCGCCATCCCTCCTGCCGAGGCTGCTGTGCGCAAGTTCCTCGACGTGCCTGACGACTATAGCCTCAAAGCCAACATGAACTTTGGTGAGGAGGCTCAGCCACATCCCGAGAAGCCCGAGAAGCTGCCTTTCAGCGAGACACTGAAGATTGTCAAGTAGAGTAGATGCAGTTTGATACACAGTAGCGGTTTATTAGAAGCATGATCCCAAATCAGAATACGTCATGTGTCATAGCATTATATGTCTTCTAATTATGTGTAGCTCTGGTGTCAATCAGAAAGAAAGTCCCGGGTACTACCATAAGTCATGAGATCCCCATGTTGGTTTAGGGTGCTGCGTGGCTTCGCGTAAACTCATAGCCCCTTCTATATAATTTACTGCAAACTTTGTTTGATATATCCAAAGTTATAAGAGAGGAATCTTATATCTATCCTGACGTTTAGAAAGTGCCAAGCGCCTAGTGAACATGTCTACACCCCAGAACCTGGATGGCGTCCCAAGGAGCTGTGCACTCAACTCGCAACTTGGAGCCCGGAGGTGAGAACTAGAATAGATGTGTATGGTACTTGGAACGGCTAGGCGAGAATTTCCTCAGCTCCAATGGCTCTGATGACGTCGGCCAAAGTCCCATGGTCTGGAGCCTACTTCTTCTCCTTGGTAGTATCTTGGCTGTATCTTGACTGTGATGACTGGTAGTGAATTTGACTTCAAGGGCGATCGCTTTGGCAAATGGGAGTGGCGAGGTAGACGGTGCCGCTGTCTATCTGACTGGCTCTGGGTATTGCAATATGTGTCTGGCCATTTTTAAGGAGGATATCACAAGTTATTGGTAACCGTGAGACGGTGGAGAATGTGGAGAGGTGGATAACGAGTGATAAGATACTCTATCGTCTATGTATGAACAGGGTATAGAACTGTCCGAGACGAGTCCCAGCGTGGATACTTCCTACTAATAGCCACCGCAGTTGAATCACCTATCTACAGGCATTCTTATCAGGCACCTCACAAAGACTGGTGTAACAATTATTTGAACAGGCCTGTTCTGGCCGCAAGAGGTCCAAGTCCAAGACTGCAGCCAAAGTTGATGCGACAACATGAATCCAACAAAGGTTTGGCTGCCAATTTCACAGAAAACTACACTCGTCACGCCCGGGACATATTGTATATAGCCGGGCGGGCCCAGCCTTCAATCTTCATTAGCCGACCGGGTTTAGGAGATAAGACATGTTTGGTAAAGGCCCTCTGCCAAGCACCAACCCCCACAGACCCACGGTACCACGTTTACGATAAGACAGTCATGAGTTTATTCAACTGACTTATCTGTTAGTTGCTTAGCTCTTGTCTCAATGATAAGACATCCAGTATCGTAAGATAAGAGTCAGCATTTCTACACCGACAGACAGAACAGGGTTTAAACCGGCAAAACGTATCCATCCCAGACTGATGGTATCTCGGGCTCCAAACCAAGGCCCGAGGCTAAGACTAGCATCGTAATGATCAACTTGGTTTCCTGCTTTTAGTCGAAAGAGGCATCATATAAGTACGCCTAGACTGCCCAACCACTGAGTAGAAGCCTCAGACTCAACCTTGAATATAATGGCTTCGTTGACTAGTATCGCGGTTCGGATTCTGGCCGTTGGGTCTTTACTTGTGCCAGCCGTACAAGCCAACTTTGACACGGGGTTGGACTGGATATCTACCAACAAGTCTCTGCCCAAGGTCGTGTGAGTGTCACTGCAGCAATGCAATGCCCGTCATCTAACAAACCGCCAGAGTCTATAGTGCCGGAGGGACAATCCTCTCAGCCTCCAACTACAGCCGACTCGACAATGTCAACTATGGTGCTGGTGTAGGTCCAACACCACAAGACTTGATCGGAAACGTGACAGAGGTCTTGGATGTCGCTCAGTTGGCGGTTGTGAGTTTCAACGTCACTGGCGGGAGCTCTGGCTTGAATTCTTCATTGTATCTCAACATTAGCCAACATGCAAACCGCCAGCTGTGCGACCCGGATTCAGACATTGTGGGAGCTATAATGTTCCACGGCACCAACACGCTCGAAGAGACGGCAAGCTTGGGGACTCTCAGTATCATCTAATTGCTAACAAAAGCAGGCATTCGGCGTTGATTTGACCTTCAACTGCTCCAAGCCCTTCATCGCTACAGGTGCCATGCGACCAGATACTTATATCTCTCCAGATGGCCGTTCCAACTTTTACCAAGCCGTGGCGGCCGCCGTCTCGCCATCTTCACGCAACCGCGGTGGCTTGATTGCCTTCAATGACCGGTCAGTTGAGTCTCCAAGTTGATGGGTCGGCTTCTGACAGCTACAGAATAACCTCCATCTTCTACTCCACAAAGCTGGATGCCAATACGCCCGACACGTTCAAATCATTGGAACAGGGCAACCTGGGCGCTTTCCTGGCAGGGCAGCCATTCTACTACTTTGGGGCAGCGTATCCAACCGGCCGGCCTCATTTTGATATTACTAACACGACTGAGTTGCCGTCCGTCGTGATACTATATGGACATCGTATGTTGAGATCCCCTTTCTCCAATCTACGTCATCATGTTTCACGGTGCGGATCTGCTGACCTTTCTCAGAGGGCTTTGATGCCTCATTGATGTACGCGGCTGTGGCTAATGGGGCCAAGTAAGTGCGACCGAGAGTGGAACGTGTATTACTATACTAACTGAGACTTCTCCAGGGGACTGGTCGTCATGGGTCCCGGTGCAGCCAGCCTCAGCCCTAGTGCTAGAGAGGCCGCCGCAGATCTCTTTGACGCAGGAATCCCGACTATTGCTGTGGCGCGGCCTGTCACTGGAACTGGAGTGCCAAGTATGATGCCCGGGCCAATGTAAGTCGACATAGCTTGTTACGCAGTTACGGTTGCTGACTATAACCCAGTTTCTTTTCCAGCTACGTTGGCGCCGAACAAGCCCGTGTGATGCTGCAGCTTGCAATCGACTCTGGACTAAAGCTCGACGAGATCCGAGACCTCTTTGAAAGCCCGCTGAGGGAGGCGGTATATGGCTCGTGGGCCAATCGTATGGCGTATTACCCGTGACGAAAAGGCAGTCCGTGATGAAAATGGCACACCCAAGCGGCGGACTGAACAGTGGGAGTGAGCTGCGGTCACATGCCGTAAGAGTGTGGATGGCAATAGTCCTGTCACCTCCTGTTGAGGGAATCTGAAAACAGAGACCGTGATCTTTGTTATTAAGGCAGTAAGAGGCTTTGTGATAAATGGAGAGTATATCAGAGGGTGACACGCGAGAGGTTTGGCAGCCTTATCATCCCTGCAATACACAGGTTTGCAGGCTTGGGGGGTGCTGAAGCATACAAAGTACATGGAGTAGCATTTCTGGAGGCCATGAAGAAGCCGAAAATCAGCTCGGGTCAGCATGTCTCAAAACACCCAGTCACCTCGCACCCAATGATGACATGGTTCGAAATCGGACCAATCGAGGCCGTTACCCTCAGCCCAAGATCCCTGTATGCTTACGCACTACGTACATAGTACATAGGCACCAGCCTCGCGTCTCGCCTTACAACCGTGATCTTGGTCTTGCCAGATTCCTCTTTCCCCTCTCGAGGCTCATTATCAACCTTTCCATTTCACCACCAAAGCCATCGCAATGGCGTCGAGTTTGCTCCAGAACCTCCCGGTTGTTCTAGTGACCGAGATAGCCCAATGGCTGCCCTTCCAGGACAAGACGAGCTTCAGTAGCGCCAGCTGGGCTATCCGCAACATCTTGTCACCCAAGCTGTTTCGAACCATCCGAATTACTTGCCCAGTCAGTGCTGATCAGGATGTGGATATCTTTCTTGAAAAGTACAGCACCTATATATCCCATGTCTATCTTTACATACCTCTTCATCCGAATCTACATGGCTCTGATGAAGAGGAGTCGGACACAAAGAATGGGCACCCGTCAATCTGGGGAGAAACACCAGAGATCTCTGACAGGATCAAGCGTATCGTGGGAGGCCAGGCTCTGCCGGGATACTCTACTGTCAGCATCGAGTTCGATCCTGGACAGTTTGAGGCAGAGGGTGAATGGGATGACGAAGGTATTGGTAGCATCCACTGTTTTAGCGAGCCTGAAGAGTGGGATGAGGTCGAGACAGCTGAGAAAACGTACACTTGGAGAGCGCAGTGTGCTGAAGTGTGGCGTGGCATTGCCGCCAACCCAAACATTCGACAACTCGACATCATCAACCTTCTACCGAGGAACACGCAGGCTTGGAAGACAGATGAATGGGCCGACTTTGTGGGAAGGCTGCATGAACTCAACATCAGTATATTCGGCAGTGACAACGGCGCAGGCTGGAAGGCTCACCGCATGATTGGCTTCGAGGCCTTTCTGTCTGAACTCGCCGACCATTTTACACGTCACGCAAACCAGGTCAAGCGCTTGACAATCGCGGGTAACGAAGATGGCATGATTGGAAGTGTCGACCTGCTTGCTGCGCCTCTTCCCTTGAAGACGAACATGCTGCCAGAGCTGTACTATCTACGGCTGGAGAATGCTGCGCTGGACTTTGATTTGTTTGATTTTCTCGAGGATCACGGCGACAGCCTGAAGGAGCTACATATACGCAACTGCATCAGCGCCTCATTCGAGAACAACGGCCCGCCGTGGGTTGATCTTTGGAACCATGTCCGCAAAGTCAGTACGGCACTGACGAAACTTACCGTCACCGAAGGCAATTGTCTGCCCTTGACAGAGGAGGAAGAGTTTGGGGATCCACCAAAGAGCCCAGAGCTAGAGCAAGTGCGTGATATTCGGAAGAGGCTCCAGCAAGATCAAGGATTAAGATTGTGGAGATATGCCGAGGTTGACGAGAAGTATGGACTCATTCTCGAACGGTCGGAGCAAGTCATTGCGCACTTTGAGCAGGACAGCGAGGCGTTTAATGCATTGCTGGACGTTGTGAATAAGCGGCAATGAAGAGGGCTAACGGCGGGAGAGTTACAAATCTTTGCAAAACCGTGCGTCTAATAATCAGAGCAAAAGCTGCCGAGGTTAATGTTTATTACCGGCAGAAGGACTGCGTTTCTATTCGTCGCTTAACTTACTTAGAAGTAAGTAGAAAACGTCATATTCAAGTATAGCAGACCTCTCTTTGATACAGAAGCCTTAACAGAGACAACCACGAAGGAGGCTAAGACATGGATCGGTCTCCTTCGTTTCCACTTCACCCAAACACACACAGGATGTTACACACTATGTCGCTACTATTTGTCACCAGATATTTACAGCCGTAATAATAAAGAACAAAGTTTCTTTTCACATCTTTGATATCATACCCCGGTATCAACGTAGGTGCCTGATTCAGGTCATTTCTGCTGCTTCGGAGAAAGGACTCAGGTCCCATGTATTATCAGAGGTTATTTCGGTCATTGATAGCTATAGTAGCTGCCTTGCGATCACAAAACGCTTCCTTTAGTTGAAGTTCCCGGGGGCATATGCACTTAAATGCGACCATAGATCTAATTCGGACTGTTCTATCTCACAACAACTTTGTACACCATGATCCAATCCACTTGATCATTTAACTTTTTAACCCGCCCACATGTCGACTTTGAGCGCAAGACTGGTCATGGTCACTTGATAGCCAAGGTAGACTGTTGTGTTGACTAGATCCTCGATCATCTCAGGTAACAAAACAGATACCAGTCTGTCTTTAGTTTGTCCGCGGTGGGTTTAACCTTAGTGATGAGACTATTGAATCGGCGCAGGTCGCCCTTCATTAAGAACCTACCTTGGGAATACCGTATGCGTAATGCAGGAGATCTCTTCTCCCGAGCCTTCAAAGCACAACGAAGGTCTTATCAATACTACAGCCAGGTAGCTCTCAGAGTATAAAGTTCAATAGGATTTTATCTAGGTTCTGTATTACATGATCAGCCATAACCTAGTCACCACCGGAAGAACATATAACACCGCTCAGCCTAGATCATTTTACACCTCCTCGTGACAACCCTACTACTTCTTCAAGAGACCAAGATCAAATCACAAGCAAAGTTCATTCTGTTGAAGCCAGCAAGGCCACAGTTCCACCACGACCTACAGCATGCATTCAGTATGGACCCGACTATCAATGATGGCGGGTTTTGTGGCGACAGACATTCATCTGAAGTCGGAAAGCGACAGGTCATACGAGGCTCAACCCGAGATCACAGATGATTCCAACACCCTCGCTATCCGAACAGAGGCAGTTTCGAATACTGAAAATGTCCATAAAAGCACTGATCAACTGATAACGACCGGCAGCCACCAGAGCCACGAGGCTTCCCAGCCAACTAGTGCGGAACGCACAAAAGCTGGAATCGAGACTCTCCCGCGCGAGCTGATAATCGAGATCGCCGATTATCTATCACCATGCCGACGAGCCTCACTTGCAATCACAAGCCGTCGGATACATCACTTTATTGGCCGGGCATTGAGACTGAGTCCTGCAGACCGACACTCATTCCTATATGCCCTAGAAAACGATGGGGTGTGGATATCTGAGATCTTGTGTCAGTTCTGCAACAAGTTTCACCTTCCGCGCCAAAATCGATTGTGGACCATGGAAAAAGGTAGTCGACCATGCATTTCGGATGGCAATCCGCAGATTATCGCTTGGTCGCATCCTCCATCTCTCCCCGTGACCTGGGATATGGTGGCTGCAATTACCCGATGTCAAAGGCATGGGTCAACGCAATATAGCGTTGACTGCCTACAAAGGAACCGAACGTTCAAGAATGGAGATACGAGAATCGAGGTCAATACTTCTGCAAGGGTCTCGAGAGGACATTTGATACTCAAAACGGAAACTATCCTGGATCCTGGAGGTGGCCATGACTATGGCAGAACCATAGAAAATGTCCCCAAGCTGAGACATCTCATCGAAAAACGCCCAAAGCTGGCGAGGATCTGTGGACACGCTAAATGGACAGATGCGTACCTTCTGATGTTTGATACTGATGCCAAGATGGACGGGCCTACGCCGCCGGATCAGTGGCCCTCGTTTTCGCGTGTTCCCGGAGATATTGACCTCTCGGGGAGGGTGTTACAAGAATGCTTGTGGAATCATGAAAGAATGTGCTGGCCTCGTTGCGATGCTGCCTCGAGATTGGGGCCCTATCTAGGTTCACTCTGGGCTTGCGGACGCTGTTCTACAGATTACAAAGTCTCAACTAGGCATCGTACTGGCGGAAAGGTCCTTGTTTTTACGTCTTGGAAAGATCTAGGCACAGGGAAGGATATTCTCCGTCAGCCATGGGTGGAGCATCTCGGAATTCAAGAGATTGAGGAAGTCATCCGCGTCCGCAGTGCTGTTCGTTTCAGTCTTGAGAGCAGGTATAACAAAGGGGAGTAAGTAGGGACAAATCAAATAGATCCTCTTTTTACTACAAGGCGCATCTGGTTGCCCTTGCATCATTCAAGTTAGCCAGGGAAACTCAACTAGCAATATAAACATACTTGAACAAATCATTCATTCATGATACATCGTGTCGACCTGACGCGTCTCGTACACCGTGGTGTCGCGTACGAGGCTGCCGCCTTGAGTTTACCGCGCGACTCTCCACCGTCTCTCTTCAGCGTCCAGCGAAGCCATGCACAAATTAATAGCCTAAATCAAATATGACGCGGATTTGTCTTTCGATCAACAGGGTGTGAGGTAATGTCAGAGACGTGAGGCCGGCTGAGTTTGGTTGTCTCTCCTGTCCGAGACGCGTTACTCATCTTCAAAGAGCTGTTCCATTCCAGGTTAACAAAGAACACAGCAAACTTTGACCTTGACCTGGTATTCATTCAGGCGAAAACACACCAGGCTAAACTGGGATAAAGAACAGGTACAACTGCGTAATCTTCACATTCTTTAACAAGCACGACAAAGATCGAGCATGGGACAAAGGCTTTTGTAATTTTAGATCCCATGGACTTACAGAACAATTCTTTCGTAACTTATGTGTCTTCTTGCTAGGTGGAAACAATCATGTCGCATAATAGACACAAAGGCTCTTTGGCAAACGACAAAACATGGAAAGTAGCTCTTGCATGTTTCTCATGTAGTGGTCCCTGGAACAGAAAAATAGATAATACAAAGTAGATATTTCTAGAGACTTCATTGTGCAATAGTGTTGTGAATTTGACTTCCTCCAGGCAGTACATAAACCACAGGTTGCCCACCATCTCCGGGCCCCTCCACTTGTTAATAATTCTATCAGTGCCAAGAATCCCCTCGAAATCATCAATTTTACCTCTCAACAGAAATATTCACGAGGCATGGGTCATCGAACAGATCCCTTTCTTGTCGGGCGGCAACTTCACCGGTTCTATGAAGCAAACGTCAGCAGTTGGAATGACCATGGCTTTACCACGGAAGACATTCATCTCTTGATGCATTGCCCGCTCCGCGACGCCAAAGAGGGAGAGCTGATATACCCTCGGCGCTGGACTGTTCACGAAAATGCTCTCAAGGAGGATCGAGAGTGGTGGCGATGTGAATGCAGAAAGCTATCCTTTGGGGGGAGCGAGATGGCTTCGCAGCCGCAAAACGAGCAAGGTGGCGGAGTTTGCAACACCAGGAACATCCGAGAGGGAGAATCAATGCGAAGACACGGCAATCATGACGGGGAAGCCGAGACTCATGAGAGCAGACCGCGCTAGGGTCGTGGATCTTGTCTTTTGAACTTGCTCACTTTGGTTGTATTAGTTGGCTGCTTTGGTGCGTACTGTTGGTGTAGATCTTGCGAGTAAAGTCTCGTTGTATGTTGAGGAATGTAGGGACGATTATCTGTTCCAGGAGGGACATGGAAGCTAGTCAATAAAGGTATGAACTAGTGGGAGGCAGGACTTGTTTGTTCGAGGTTCAAGGTATCGAGTGATGACAATAAAAATTCCTCTGGTCTTGGTGTACAGAGAACTTTAATGCAATCGTCCCTGTAGATGTTCAAACTCTCCAGAAGTGGTGGTGTAAAACTATACATCGGCGAAGTTTCAAGCCTCGCGTGCAGCTGTTAGAAGGCGGATCTGATAAATCTGAAGCCCGGAAGCCAATACCAATAGGGTACGAGATCGGGTATATTACATGGGTTTCGCGTATTCTGCGTCTAGGTGAGTCTCTTCGCTAACAAGATAGTGATGTCGTTGGGAGTTGGATTCTTATACCCCGCTGACAAGGGCAGAGGTGATACGAAACGTAAGCTTAGTATGACCTCAGTCCCAGAAAGATTGCTCGTCGTGGGCGCAGAATGAACGAGGAAAGAGACAATTACCACGAGAGAGATTAGTACCGCTTTAAAGACATTTTCGTCGTCAAAAATACCTTCGCCTACTTCACTCGTTCACTCAGGCAGCCAATCCGTGGCCAGCTTCATCGACACCGTGACTTTGTACCTTTCTCGTGGTCTTGATATCAACTTTGAAGCTGAGAAATATGTATCTTTGGAGAAACAGCCTGATTTCTTTCGGCATACAGATTTAGAGGAATGGCGTGATTCAACCGAGAGTTCTGATGAAGCATGCCCTTATACTCATATATTCCTCTGGTAGATGAGGGCGTTTAAAAGCCCTTGGTTTCTGGAAAATGGGTTACATTTGCCGATGGCGAAACGACATGTGGTATCGAGTAGAACCCGGCCTCGCGAAATGCTATCAATGTAAGCTCGTGCTTGACTGCACGGAGATGGCTTATTGAATAGTATGCAAGTATTAGTTATCAAAAGGTCAGGTCTACAATTATTGGACTGCATACGCTCATCCTGATTCATACCATGACTTTTCTCGTGGTGTCAATGGGCTCTTTGAGGTTGAATCATTGCCGTCAGCTTATCGGACAGTCATAGTTTTAACGCGTAGTACAGGGAGATGACAGACGAACGACATGATGGCATTTAGTATCAAGTCACATGAGTCACACTCAGAGCCCGTTCGGGACGGTCCGAAGCGGTAGCAAATGTCTAGCATGGATCTAGTTCTACACTAGCACTACGGTAACTAAAGAGGCTTTTGCCAGAATCTCATCGCCCTGCCGTTCGTTATCGTAAAACTTGGACTTCTCCCAGGTGACCCCGAGCCCAAGTCTTCTATAGGTATCCCCGTCGCTGTCTTCACCATCATCAGGCGCAGGAACAAGGAGCAACACAACGTTCTCCGTTTGTTCCGGCACTCCCAACACAAAAAGGCACAAGACAGAAGACAGTTCGTTGTCAGCAGGAAGTCTGCTGTCCAAAAAGGCCTCTCCAAAGATCTCCTCGCTCCGTGGGCCTGCGATGATGTGATGTCGGGACTCTTGCGTCACAGAGCGCTTCCCTAATGTTGCCTGGAGTATGAGTCCCCTGACCGTCAGGCGAGCGACCTTGAGTGGAGATACAAGCGGAAGTCCTTCCCATTGCTGATTGACCTCTAGCAGCTCGATCATCGAGACTGTTTGGGTTTGGTGTCCGTAGCCCTTGATTGCTCCCTTCACCGACAGCCAGGACCATGATGCTATGCTTCCAGGTTCTCGGGTGATACCACTAGACGTTGCCTCCCACATCAAACCGATGGCCAAATCTTCTGACCATAATCCTGCCACGTATTTATATCCAGTTTGCTTTGCAAACGTATCAGTTAGGCCGGCGATGGCGTTCCATTTGTCGCTTTGATACGTTAACTTGCGATTGGAGTAGTTGGTTACCATCTGATACCAGTTTCTCAGATAGTTCTTGCCATCTTCGCCTGCGCCCTGATTAAGCAAATCAACCCATTGAATCAGGCCGTCATTGATGGACCGTGGGCCGTCAATCAGCCCGTCTTCTGTGGTGCAGCGGCTGGGACATTTCCATAGCCATTGCTCTTCGCCAAAACAGACAAGCCTCGATGCTAGCACAGCTTCTTGAAGCGTCCAACCTCTAGTATTGAGAGGCTCGGAGGCTTTGTAAATGGTCCGGTGCGTCTCCAGTCGAACGATAGTGGTCTCCCCGTGTATGTCGACACATCGGGCGCCCTGGAACGGAAGAAGAAGACCCTCCTTGGGTGAATCAGAAGACGTGGCTGCCAGCGTGAGGTGTGCATTCGAGTATACGGAACCCATCTTAGCTGACGCTTCCTGCCAATCTTGATAAGAGTCCTGGATGATGCACATGGAATCTATCCACAAGTATCGGATCCCCAGGTAAAGTGTGGCGAGAATGGCCTCCCTGTGGGTCAATGGCAACGAGGAAAACTCGATTCCTTTCTTGTGTGCCTGCAGAGTGTCCTGTGTTGTTTTAAGATTGAACTTTGGCTCGGTGCCCCAGCAGTAGCTTAGAGCAGTGTAAGTGCCCACCTCTCCCTCCTGGGTCTCTCGCACTTTGACCGTGACGTCTCCAGATTCCAACGGTACATTGAGACTGCCAGTTAGGTCCAATACCCTAGCCGGAAGCTTTGTGTCACGGGTTATGGGGAGAGACGTCGAGCAGGTTTCGTGCTTTTCGCATTCGTTAAGCCAGGTTTTCAGCATCTCCATCCTGTTGTAGGGCTTTGCTTGATCCAGCTCATCGTGAGGTATCCAGAACCGCCGAGTAGCGAGCTCACCTATTCAAGGCGTGAGTTGTGTCCCATAGAAGTCGAAAGGAATCTTACCGAGTCGAGACGGTGTCGTGATAGTCAAAGGTATTCCACTATTGGTGTAAACCTCTCGAGACCCAACGGTGCCAACAGCCATGTAGTATTTTGCGTGCTTGGTCAATTCGACAGTTATAGGTCTCGCGGAACTATTTTGGTCACATAACTCTGGATCGCCCTGTTGATATCTATACAGGAGCCAAGACGAGCCCCTTTGTATACTCACTTCAAGCCATTTGCAGATTGAACAGGTCTCGCCTGAGTTGATCAAGCGCTGGAGATTGGGCTGATGTTCGATAAGGCTGGGTGCATCTGGATGCAGCATGAGTTGACAATATTTGCAGATACCATCCGAAGTTGGACTTGCGAAGCCCCATTCCTCAGGTGAAATTGGAGTTCCTAACTCGGGAGTTGGTCTGATGTCCTTGATGTCGCTTCCTCGAAGACCGAAAAGACGAGCTTCTTCCGGCGGCTTTACGCTGTAGACCAGGAGCGTTCTTGGTTGAGGTGAAGTAGGCGATTCTTTCGAGGTCATACTTATTACCTTGGTCCCTGGATAGATGTCTAGTTATAACTTATTGAAGTATGAATGAATGACGCAGCGGGGTTTTGGCTGCGCATCTCAGTTATGAGTAATCACGTGATATAAGCTGAAGCCAGTCGACCAGACCAGGGAGGCTCCTTAAGAAGACCAGGTACGTTAGCTATATAGAGAAACAGTATTATATTTTGCCATCTCCTTTGCGGGAGTCTTGTATTCGTAGACGGGGGGAGTCGATCTTATGAAGTACTATACTGTTTCAAACTGAGATTCTCGAACCGACTGAGAATATTTAGCTTGTGCGTGGATCACAGACTAAAGTGAGATAGGAGCTAGCTGTGATTTCGTTGACGCAAGGTCGTATACTGATTGCTTAAAAACCAGAGAGGACATTAAAAGATTGTATATTTAGAGTAGTAATGATTGCTATTTCCCTTATTTTGTCTCCCCTTCCCGCTGCGGCGATAACAATAAAATCAATAAATACTATCTTTTCATATCTTGATGATTTAGACTAGGCTATTAAGATTCAGAGTATACAAAGCCTCTCTCCTCCTCGCTCTTATTAAAGACTTTATCCTTTATAAAGCCGTAGTGACGTTTATTGATTTGAACTAAAGGATGTATATTGAGCTTGAAGTTGATTTCAAGGACATCACTAAGGCATCCAGATACGTGATCACTCTTGGGCATTATTTAAACAGTGCAGATATCCTCGGTGCCTCATTTATTATGAGGTCTGTTTACTAGGTCTCTAAGACTATAATATCCTTTCTCAACCGCTTTATATCTAAGTCTTACTGCAGCGACGTTATAATTATTATCTCGACAACGTCGTAGTTATAGTGAGATATTATAATAGTTATTGCGATAGTAGCACAGGCCGCAAGGGTCAAATAGATCAAGTCATGTAAGCTTATTAGTCGAGTCGACCGCTAGAGAAAGGGACCAACGATCTCTCTAGTCAAACTGTCGGGTAAGGACCGTAAGGTGTTTAAAATATTCCGCTGTGGCGCAAAGTACGGGCGGAAATGAGGAATTTGCAGGATTATTATCTCACTGCATTAGCCTCTGACAGCAACCCATGCTAGTACGTAGTAGGGACATGATCTTCATCAACCAATAGGACAGCATTATGCTTGAGTGTAGGCTGGAGGGTGTATGTACAGCAAATTATTTCTTGTCCTCGTTTCCGTCGTGGTTAGTGACTCAGCGTCAATAGGGTGATATTCTTGAACTAACTTGGGGCTACAAATGGGACCAAAATCAGTTGAAACAATGCTGGATTCTTCAATAATAAGCCCATTCTATGGTGTAAGTAAGAGACAATTCACCGAATCTGTCCATGCTGATTTACTTTCAGTGTGTGGGTAGCTGCAGAGACAAAGGTGTTAACAGCCAGTCGCACTCAGTTACCCTACAGCCATAACTCACTACCTACCCTTATCAAGCGCACGCGGGTTATGAGTTAGGGAGAAACGAAGTGGATTACTAAGCGGAGCTAGCGGTAGATAGTTTCAGCACCGCCACCACAATCACTAGCCACAGGGGTAAAATCGGTGCGGGGACTGGCTTAAATCCTGCTCCTTTGCACCGCCTGCCTACTTAGTCCCAAAACGCCCCTCCGTAGCGCATTCCCTCTTATTTTCTCCTCAGGTGATATAACGATCCTATCTCATGCCGCAAGCCCCATACGCTTCTATAGGCAACGGCGTAAATGACCAATAATGAATTTGCATGGTTTTTTTTATGTTTTTTTTTTTTAGCTATAGGCTAATAAAAGCCAGGCTGAATCTTGAGGGCTTACTTCAATCTGACTTTAATCCGCCCCGCGTGCGCGCCCTCCTTTGAGCTTCCCGGCACAACCGGCATGGTCAACAACTTTCTCGTCGTATCTCGTCAACACCGCGCGCGGTACAGACTCAAGAGCACGCTCCACCATCACCCCACGACTCCACACAAGCATGGGCGCATTGCTGGGTTTATGACGGAGCCTTCAAGGATCAAGTGGAAATCGCAGACGGGGAACTGGGGCGGTGGGTACTGGAACGGCTGCACGAAACCGTTCAGCACCGGGAGCAACCATGGATCCAGCAGCCTTAGATCCATGAGCGACTACATAGTAGAGAGCTGCGTCCTCTATGCCGCAGGGGATACACGTTCTCTGATCCACCTTGGGGGTACCAGCAAGCCCTGTCTCGACTCCTCCAGGCACAAGCACCCTAGACTCAGCAACAAGCTGTCCCCCCGCACGTTTTCATCCGGGAGCTAGTCTAGCCGGGCATAAAAAACGCATTTTTCTTCGGCCCAATGCCCCATCACACAAGGGTGCCACCCTCTACGAAACTCGAGCATTCCATTGTCCTGTGAAGCATCGGCAGTAAAGTAGCCCTGATCGTTTCACTTTCCTATATTGTTGTTTCTTCAATGAGGGAAAGTTAGCTATAATAACTAATAGTATAGTACGAGGAACTGGTTTTAAAAATAAGATACTCTTTTTTGAAAATTAATAAAAGTCAATTTAATCAAAAGTCAACTAAGCCATAAAAACGCATGCGCCTGCCTATCTGCAAATATCACAGCGGCTTCTCTTGTCGATGTTTGATTCCGATATTAACAGCAATAAGCTTGCGAGTGGTCCCCTCTGTAGAATCTACCTTGGAATCCTCCATACAGAAAGCATACCTTCTGATCAGGGTTGCTGCAATAATCTTCATCTCTACTTCGGCTAGGTTGCGTCCTACACACCCTGCTGGGCCGTGGCCGAACGGAATGAAGGCAGTCTTTTGGCGGCTCGTGAGATTCGCCCATCTGTCCGGCTGGAACTCATTTCCATCTGGTCCCCAAATGTCCCTGGAGCGGTGGATCGTGTATATAGGGACGCTCAGAACAGTTCCTGCAGGAAAGAAGTATCCATCGAAATGAAGGCCTTTGGAATCTGGTGGAACCTGGCGAGGAAGACCAATACCGAGAACGCTGTGAAGTCGCATAGTTTCGTTGAGGACGGCATCTAAATATGGGAGACTTCGGACTTGTTCAAAAGAAATAACGGCATCCAGAGTAGCGACAGAATCCAGCTCGGTCTGCAACTTTTCCAGAGACGAGGGCGAGTTTGCCAGATAGTACATCATTGCGGAAAGGGTATTGCTGACAGTCTCTATCGCTGCCATGAACAGCGTCAGTGACTCAGAAGTAACCTCTTCGAACTTGAGCAGCTCTCCCTTGTCGTCTCGCCCTTGGAGCAAGAGTGAAAGCCAGTCTTGGTGGTCGACCTTCCGTGTGCCGGCCATACGTTCTTTGACATGGGTCGATGTTACTCCCAGCAGGTTTTGCAATCCATCCATTCCATTGTGGAAGAAGGGATCGGGCAGGTAGCTTGCGTAAGGCCTCAGCCAGGGCAAGACTCCCAAGGTGGCGACAGCAGCGCTCCTGTTTGCAAGACTATTCATCATCGACACGTACGACACCTTGGCACCCGGGCGTGTTTGGACGCTGGCTAAATCGGAGCCATTTTGAAGCATCCCGAATGGCTCACTATAGAGTAGGTCGCCAGTGATATCGAAAGACATGTATCTGATTATCAAATTAGCCGAATGCCTTTATATTGGCTTGTAGGAACATACGTGAACCATCGCCTGCATTCCAGTTTAGCAAACCCATCGCAGTGTCGTTCTTTCTCAATTATGGCATCCCATTTTTGGAGTAAAATCTCTACCTTGTTGGAGACACAGGCCTCGGCGGCGCGAGCAGACTTTGGAGCAAAGCTGTGGGCAATGTAACGCCTCTTGCGGGCGTGTTGGGCGCGTTCTCTAGCAGTAAAGATGCTGCGGGTGAGAGAAATAGATGAATCATACCAGGACCTGAAGCTTGCTTAGCGGTGGTTGTACAAAGTCACTGCAGGCAACGTACGACTTCTCCAGGCCGTTCCCATGGCCATAGACGAGGTTGATGGCCTTTTCATCAACAATGCTAATGTGATCCGGTTGTATACGGACAACAGGTCCCAGGCGTTCGTGAAGATCATACACGGTGTAGGAACGCTTGGAGCGGCGACAGATGTACGTGAGCCAAAGATTTGAGAACCGGGCTAGAAATGGCCCGGGAATGCCCCGCAACTGTCTGTAAGTCCAGAAATAAGGGACCAGATAGAAAAGCAACAAGGGCAAGAGCCCACACAAGGGGGCCCAGGGCGAGAAGAGCAAATACAAAACAGCCATGGCCGGATGGTTTGGACAAAGAGATGGAGATGGATGATCCAAGGTAGGGATGAGAGGGAGCTGGCAGAGGGTGCATATCACGGCTGTGGGAATATATGATAGCAAGAAGAAGATATGTAGTGGTACGCTTATGCCTATTCTGTTATATATAGAGACACACATATCGAACAATATGCTTTTATCCGAGACGCTGACAGTATTTGCTTACACAAGACTGGGCGCATAATGAATTGTGTAGTCCAATGAAGAAACCAGCCAGAAGCAACGGCAAAATTGAAAAAGTCGTTTGAGGTAAGTCTGCCTTGCAATAGTCCATAATGGCTTTACTATAGAAGCGGAACTTGACTCGGAGGTCGCCGTAGACTGGCACCCTGCGGTCACATCGCGCCTCCGATAGCTTCGGGAATTTTTATTTAACTTTTATATATGTAAAAGCCGTCTAAATTTGAGAGCTTTATGAATCGGCATTCCGTTAGAGTATCGCCCTGGGATAGATCTGCATCTTTCCCCGGATGGTTCTTTTGTGTCTTGCAGGCTTTCAACCCATGACTTGGCATTCCTCAACTGTAAACACATCTCTATGTGCCGTGTAAACTTAAATTCGACGCGTGTCACTCAAAACAACGTCTCGGGGATTCTCTGTGTTGCTCTTACGATATCTACCGAGATCTGCGACATGCTGTTCTAGAAACCTTGCCCTGATGTCTATGACTGACGCAAAATAGCCTCTCCCCGCGTTTCAGGGCCCGGACATGAGAGTTAATTGCAGGCTTTATATCCGGCAGGAATTGGTACATTGCGAATTGGCGACAAACCAGGCCTTTAGGTACTTGCACTTGGGGCCTGGATACTTGTGATTCGGGGTAATTCATGCGAGTACGGTGGTATTCATACGGATCCAGTTCTCAAGCAAGAACGTTGTTAATCCTCCGACAGAGACGAAAGTGATCCGCAGTGGTTACTGTCGGCAATTAGGGACTGAAGGTTGCGAACTTCCGATACCCCATGCCCATCTGTTCTGAAATCGGTAATATTGGCCGGAGTACGCATGTTGCATAGGTTCCGCCTCTATAACGGAAATACAGCATGCTTCTGGAATGTCTTTTGGAATCTAATCCTGGCTAGGAAGGTGGAGGAGGGGCCATCAAGACCGCAGAAGACGGCTTACAGCGTGCTATGTCACGAACTTCGTCATTCGCAATGAGTTACAGTTGTCCCCGCTCTCTGGCAACGAGGCGCTTGGTGTGATATCTAGCCACCACTGCCTAGTTATTTAAAGACAAGTTGGCCTCAACATATACGAATGGTATCTTCACACTTTTCATAACATTTACCATCATCGTTAGAGCTTTGCAAGACGACAGACACTACACTACAGCCATTTTGTACCATCACAATGCCTTCCGCTACCCGTGACGACATTCTCATCGCCTCTTTTGAGACAATCAACTTCTCTGCTCTTGAAAGACAGGAAGCAGGGGAGATTGAAAAGCTCATGGAGGCAAGTCGTTCGGCTGGTTTCTTTTATCTCGACTTCGCCAACAGCGGTGAAGCTCGTCTGCCCAAGCAGAAGAGGGACCTCCTCAAGACCATGGAAGAATACTTTTCGCAGCCCGAGCACGTCAAGAAGCTTGACGATAAAGGCAAGCCTACTCGAGGGTAAGTAGACTCGTGGCAAGCTCGATGATCTGACACTGACTGTGCTTTCAAGCTACGTCAAGAAGGGTACTTTTACCGCCGTCCACAAAGACAGCCCTGACGAGTCGTTTGAGCATCTTGCTGTAGGTCTTCTTGGGGGTGCTTCCCAACCTGCTGAGCTTACTCATTGCTGACTTGCAAATCAGATATCTACCCACGAGCTGGGAACTAACCTCGCTGCTGCGCTCCCAGCTGTTTTCAAGAAGGCTGGGACTCTGGTATCGGACTACGTGGCTACATGTGAACGTGTAGTTGACGTGCTTCTCGGCTGCTACGCCCAGGCATTGGGCGTGCCCGGCCAGTTCATTGAGTCCCATGACCATACCAAGTCCTCTGATACCATCCTCGCCATGCTGAGCTATCCCGGAAGACTCACTCACCAGAAACACACGGATCTGGGATCCCTCACAGTCCTCTTCAGCGATCAGTGGGGCCTCCAGGTCGTGGAACCCAGCCTGGGTCAGTGGGAGTGGGTGGAGCCTCGGGAGAACGAGGCTGTCATCAATGTCGGCGATGCGCTCCGTTTCATGACAGGCAAGAAGCTGTTCTCGTGTGTCCACCGGGTAGTCAGAGATGGCCGCGCCAGCCAGGAGGGCCATAGATACTCGATCGCCTACCTGCTCCGTCCTTCGGATGACGTGGTAATTGTCGACGCCGACGGCTCCGAGGTTACAGCCAGATCCATGACCGAGGTCAAGTATAAAGCCTATTCAGCAGACCATGTCGAACAGGAGAAGAGCTCGGTCCTGACGGGTGGAATGGAGGATGTGCTTGGAGTTCGTGCCTAAGTTGATCAATAATTCATGTTTTCATCGCAACTCTAGTATCTGGATATACTGAACGTTGAATGTGAATGGCACAACCGTATTGCATCAAATGTTTGTAAAGCGATAAGACGACTTTGCTGCGTGCAAGTGCAAACCAAGAGCATGGATGATACATACCATGCTAGAGCTATGTTGAGCATGAGATGATGTTGATCAGAATTTCACGAAAATGTCGCGTCTACTGCGACGTTAATGTTATTACAGGGACTGTTGCAATCTCTGTCGTTAGGCAGCTGTCCCATTGCCGAGGCCCAGCGCGTTTCAACGGCCCAGCGTCACGAGTTGTTCCCTGTAGAAAAGCAAGGGTCTTGTAATTATCCCTCTGGAGGTTTCAAATTGGCTAAGGAGGCCCTCGTCGGGTCGGAAACGTACAGCGGACTGATCTGCCCGTAGCGCTCACCCACTTGTTCCCGTGTGTTCCTGCGACCCCTTGGCTCTGTACGATAGTAACTGCTTGCCGCTTGCGTTTGACGCGATGTAATCATGCGCGGCGGGCTGCAGTCGCTACAGTACATAGTATACTAATACGCAATAGTTAGATGTCCGGACTAAACTCAGTTTAGTTGTCGAAAGCGGCCGACGGGTTACCCAATTTGACAAACCGCCAGCAGCGGCAGTTGGCATTACCACGTAACCGTAATGTTGCGGGCGCGTAGTGGCATCATGGTTGCCTAAAGTTCACCGCCAGATACTTTCAACAGTCATGCATTCCGCTGATATTTATCCGTACAGCAAAGCTGATTATTCCGGTTGATATTCCGGTTGAGGGGAGACTATGCACCCCCTTGCATACGCGGGTTCTACCCCATTGTATTAATAGTCCCTGTGGCACGGCCCGACAGATCATACTGCTAGTCCGGCTCTTGGCTTCGGTAAACGCGTCATCCAGCGATTCTGGAACAAGCTCTCCATTCTCAGCTGTTCCTATTTGGGGACCCTACCGCGACGTCCCGTAGGTCCCGTCGTCTGTGCGCCTACCATGTCCGAGATCCTTGCTTGCAGCATTCCAGACATCCGAGTGATAATGCTGCCAAGAGAACGGATGCTAGAGTTCCAAGACGCATATTGTCCATTTACGTAAGTAGCCCATCTCCCGCGCAGGCATTAAACAACTCGGACGGCTGTCTACTGACAACAAAGGTGCTCCGGATCACTTCCGGATCACCTCCTAGTACTCGTCCTCTGCGGGACGGTGGATCTACTAATAACAAAGGTGCTCCGGATCACCTCCGGATCACCTCCTAGTACTCGTCCTCTACGGGACAGTGGACCTTGCCGCTATGAGCAGTTAGTAGCCGGATGAACCCTAATGTTACTAGGCCTGTTGTCTCCGCCGCCATCCTTGTCGAGGAAAAATGACCTGTACGAGAGACAACCTTTTTGAATTTGGTTTATTTGTGAAGCTAGGTCGTCAAGATTCGCCTCATCTTTTGCTTCACTGTGTTTGAAACAAAATCTCCACCTTCAAGCCCGTACTCTGGGGCACCCAGTTCCTGTAAAGTCTTCAACAAAGCCTCCATCTTGCCTTCGTCCAGATATTGGATCGGTGTTTGCTGAGCTTCCATACTTGTCTCCTCTGAAATGCGCAGCTTCAAGGGGATGCCCAGAGCTGCTTCTATAGGGAGGATTTTAGCTACCATCAACTGGATAAATAAACGCCCAACCACGTTCTTTTCAGTTGTGATTACTGTCCCCGCCATGGAAAGTCGTAGTGGCGGGTTGAAAATCAAGTCTTTGATGGATAGCCCATTGCTGGACTGGCCTAGAGCTCTAGAGAAAACGCATTCGTAGAGAGAACAGATGTGTAGGTAGCATGATACGGCAGTAAGTGTCAGTGTAACACGTGAGTTCCACGGTTCATTCGCAGCCTCATGCGAGTCTGGTTGCTTGTTGGCAACCATGTTTGTCAAGAGATTCTGCAGCTCTGCCATCAGGTCGAAGATCTCGACTAGATGGTTCTCTGCCGCTGGATCAGGATCAGGACATGAGTCAGCCAAGCAAAGGCATTTTAGGTCCAGAGACTTGCGCAAGTCCCAATCCAATGCCTTTAGCTGCACCAGTTTTGTTGAAAGGTTGTGCTGCAGGGATGTGAGTCGTATTTGAGGATCGACTGGTTGACCGTTATCCGACTGTGACGGGTCCTGGCTTGCTCGGGCATCCTCCGTGGGGCTGCTTAGAGTTGAGAGGAGGGGGGAGTGTGGAAACAGTTTAAATGGGTCCCAGAACGACTCCAGATCCAGCGTATGAAGGGGGTACTCGGGTGACGAGTTGAAGTCGCTAAGAACGTTTGAGAGGGTGTTTATGTCGTCGAGTAGCAGATGGTTATCGTCGTGTTGGACATTCTCAGGGTACTCGTGGCTCTGTCTTGTCCCCCCGGAGCTCGGCCAGTTGGCTCGACCTATCGAGAGGACGCGGTTGTCCGCTCGAGTCGGCGGACGGCCTGGGTGTCGCCTGTTGGACGTTATGCACTGGGCCTGTGCCTGTGAACATCGTTTGCATGGCAGGTCGTCTTCGTTACGCAAGCACTTGAGCTTTTGCGTACGGCAACGGTCGCATGCTGGAAATCGTTTCTGGGACTTGGCTAATGACATGTCTGATGGTCGACTCGCCATCCCTGCCTGTCCCAGCAAGAAGAGCCCGGGGGAACAGAACTTATAAGAGAAGTGGTTGAACTATTGAAATACTCTGGAAACTCGCCAAGAAGCGGAGCATAAGGGTACTACTTGTAATAACGCAACGCAACGCAGCGCAACCCCTTGTGCTGCCAGTTCAATCGAGCGCAGATGCTCAATGAATGAATCCATGGAATAAAGTGGGCTCTACATCTGTCCCGTCCTGCATGACCAGAGTTTTGGATATTAATCAGTTCTTACTATAGTTACTGCCTCCCCGGTAGTTGCCAGGAGAGTCCAACCTGCTGAGGGTTGCAACGTCAGAAGCCCCGCGCGTCGTCACATATGCAACGGTGGTAGTCAAGTAAACTAATACTCTTGCCGCGGTCTGTCCTTCCCTTCCTTGCTTAGCGGCAAATCTCGACAGAGTAACATCGGCAAATATCTGGTCAGTCCATCGGAAGCGGCTCGAGCGGAGGGTCTACCCGGAGATCTAGCCAAGGCGTCATATTGAGGAGTACTTGCGTAGCGTTAGGAGCACATTCTGGTCAGAAGGCAACGAAGTTGTCATGTTTTAGAAAACACAGGATCATAGCATGAGTGACAATGAGCACCGGCACTGGCGAGTTCAGCAAATTGGCCAAACTCATTTTCGTCATACTAGACGGCTCATGATATCACAAACGCACAACCTCCCCTCAGACAGGTAGTATACTATTCTAAACAAGCCTTAGAGTCAGGGTAGCGAGATTCAGATCTATGCTTGATGCATAATAACAAGCTCTATGGAAATATTATGCATTAATCACCCGCCACCATGGCAGAAATGAGAGCATGTCATCGAAGATGGGCCAGAGACCGGCAAAAGGCGAAACGAAGCCGCTGATGAGAATTGGCAGGTAACACCTGATATAATTTGCAGCTATGGCTTCGACAACGAGTGGCCCTTTTCTTGAAATTCTATATCCTTGAAATGAGTATCTAGAAAGCGAAAGTATTTTGTGATGGATAAGTTTGCCCAAGACCGAATGTGGCGATTAGATAGGCAAGGTTACCTGCAAATGAAACATGCATGGAGCGAGTTATGTTATCCGGGCAAGTGTCTACTTTAGCAAGATCATGTACGTTAGCAAGATCATGTGGGTTGCACTCAGCTGCGGAGGAACTCGCGCCGCCACTCATCATGGACCTACATGTGGAATCCGTAACCAGAGATGCCATGTTTTGATTTATACGTGTACGGTAGGGCAGGATAGATGAGAGCTGACGTGTCTGTGTACGCGAGGGGGATGCAGACTCCATTCGTAGGCATGCTACAGAGTATATCCGTAGGTACTTGCTTTATCGGCATTCCTTGTGCGTAGCGGGAATATAGGTCGAGCGAAGATGACGGCCGGATCCTTGGACGGCGTCTACTATGTAGACAACATCAAGGTTAAGGTTCGATGTTTCAGGTCTCGCCTGCAGCAGCCGGCGAAGCTGCAACAGGAGCAGACTCCCTTTATTACATAGTACATACACGAGCCAAGGAGAAAGCTAAATTTTGAGTTTTCATCCCGCTCCACCGCAAGCTCATCTCCCTTGGCCGTCAGGTCATCATGACAATAGTCGTCACTATTGCCTCAACAATGGCATATGCGAAACCCCCAAACTTACAAATGCTTGGAGAGCACAGTGGGCGTTTCCATCAGCACCAGAGCCCAGCATCAAACATGAATGATGCATTAAACAACTCTAGCCGTTACTGGAAATTGTCAAATTTGCCGAAGCCGATCCTGGTCTGCCCCAAACTCTACCACCGGCAGTTGTTCTGTTCAGTTCGAATGTCTGATGCTCATACCACAAAAAACGTTCGAATCAATGGTTCCTAGGATCTAGACCTGAACCATTGGATCAAAACTGCATCTCTGACTCTATATTGGATTCACTCGGGAGGTTGCCGGAGGATCAGTTCTTCTAAGCTAATATCGAGGTATAACTGTCAAACATGGCCTCGTTCTCGATGGTCAACGGCAACTCCAAGGAACGGACCTAGGCCGCTTCATTCCCCGGTCTTTGAATCATCGGACTAGGTTCTCAATACCCCCCAGAGAGCATGGCGGGGGTGGAAATCTAATCTCGTTAGTCCGAGCATCCGGATCAAGTTGACGGAAAAGTACAAGCGGCATCCCCGGCGAATCATGGTACAAACTGACTACAGACGCGACTAAACCTAGGAAGCGTGCGAATCCAGATCAGTCGTCAGAGGACTACTTCCAAGTTATCGCTGAAAGATTCCAAAGCACCGCTGTTGTTTACTAGGGAAATTGGAACTTGTTCATTTAGAATCAGTGCATGTCTCACGTAGCATTTTGGTCACATGGCATAAACCGAATGCTTAGGTGTTTAATTAACGACCTAAGTCATACTAGTAAGATTCAGAATCAGCAACGATGTGACACTCCAATCGGCCAGGACCATCAGGGCCCATATCCGCAAAGCCTGCCAAACTCGTCCGTAGACGCACGAGGTTGACAAGTACATGTTGTGCCATCACTTGTGTTGCTTGTCCTCCAAATGCTCTTGAATATGACGGTTCAAGAAATAGCCCTTCAAAAGCACAGGCTCAATGAATTTCGAGCCACGGATGGCTGTCAAGCACCTGCGCGTTCCGCATTCGCACGGAAACGATTGTGCCATTTCCCATTCGGCGCTCGGATAAAACCATGTCAGCTCATCCCCCGCCTTGATATGGCGATCATCCGCCACGCGAACTTCCATGCGCGCCGTGTCCACCACGAGGTTGGGATCGCACGAGTGGTTGATGTAGACAATGTCCGAGTTGAACTCCATGTGCTTGCCGCGGCCCGTGGAAAACGACGTCCACGTTGCGTTCGGGGTTGGAGTAGCTTCGGTGATCTTGGCAAGCAGGGCCCCGGGCGGGAGCGAAACGAGAGACACGGCAGCCGACTTGAACGGCTGGTCAGAGCGGTCGACTCTGATGAGGTCGGGGTGGCTCGGCCTTGCCTCGTAGAAGGAAGGCCTGGCCTCGGCGAAGGTAGGCTTGGCCTCGAAGGGCTTGGCGTCAGATACGAGGGCTGCCATTGTTGAGATACTGGGAAAATGGGAGACGAAAAGAGTCTATGTTGAGAGATGTTGACGAGATTGGAGACTGCCTGAGCATGAGTTTTGGCGACAACATCAAAGGCTTTGCAGAGACATGTTGGACAATTTATGGCCAGAGTACGAATAGACAGTAGAGATAGCAAGTAGCAAGACCGGGTGGATCCTTCGGTGAAGTTGATGAGACTTCGGGGGATTTGGGATCGCGGAGTGACTTCCCGATCGGCGATAGTAAAATGCCCGATGGATAATGCCTGGCAGAAAATCCCCGACGCGACTTGCGTGTGTGTAGTCTATTTGAATCGGTGATATCGGGCCCACGACTGCCACCGGGTATGACGCCATCGTCTCCGAGGGTCTTTCGTCAATAGCCGGCTTCCTAATGCCTCTCTACTAAGCAGTGTATACTAGATCATACCCTGGAGTGTAATGCCCGGTTACCACACCCTGCCACGGCTGTTCTACTGTTTTTCTTGCCTAGGTTCTGACTCCCGAGTGCATGCCGAGATAGGAGTGCACGAGCCAATCTAGTTGCGGTACTCAGTAGACACGGCCAGGAATGGCACAAAGACCAATGGAGTATTTTCCACGTCTGCATTGTATGAATTTGTAAATTCTTCTAAAGCAGTAACATGCAAGATTTATAATACATATGTAAACGATTATAGGTCATACAGAATATGATTTCGTCGAGGCCTTCAACACTTGATCAACAGTCTTTACAGAGCAGCAGTATCTTGACTTGTAGATTAAATGGTCGATAAATCCTTCCACGCAAACTAGGTGGGAAATAAGTCAATGGAACTAGTGTCAACGCGCAGTTCTGGGCACTCGACATAGTGCTGGGCCGCGACTTCTCATTCAGGTAGTGCATGAGTACAAATTTGCCATCTATGTATAAGGTCTATTCCTTGGGCAAACGATGTGGTAGAATAGCGGCAAGAACCGACATGTACCTCTGGTCACTCTCCTACTATACGGGCGCCTTGATAAGATATACTACACGAATTCTCGTTGAGCGACCGAGCCCCAAACCAGCAATCTTCACATCTCATTAATCTGATAGACAACTCTCTCCTAGTTACACAGCTACCCACAGCTGCCGGCTACAGCTCAAGCGTGCGATAAGGCCGCACAGGGTACTGAGCAAGGCTGCCCCACCAAAGTAGAACATGGCCGGCCGAAAGGGCGAGATAGATGTTGCGACGTCTGCATTCGTGGCTTCGATCATGGCAGACGATATAGCGTTTCCCGCCAATATGCCTGGAGCCCATCCTGTGAAGAGGAGGCTCAGTGCCCCCGGCGCCTCGTCGACCGGCAGATACCTGCCTACCGCAGTGGGCATGGCGACAGCGAAGCCTCCGTTTGACAGACCGTTGAGAACGCAAAATAGTAGAACCATGCCCAGGTTGGTCGAAAAGGGCCAGGCGGCGAAAAGAGACGCGGCATTTACCAACGAGGTAACGAAGAGAGCATTCATCGAACCAACCCTATCGCATGCGAGGCCTGTTACAATACGGCCCACTGACATGCACAGTAATAGGCACATAATGGTACCTATTGACTGAGAGTTGGAAAGCCCGAGGGCATCGTTGATGTAGGGGAGGAAGAACGTGGGCGCATAGATCGGGAAAATGCCCACTGCACCGGCCACGAAATGCCACGAGAACTGAGCATCTCGGAAGACGGACCAGCGGATAGGGTATTTCGGGGGAGCACCGCGGTCCTTGATAAGAAGAGCCGTGGGAATACCAGTTGCGAGGGAAACGATGCCCAGAATCCTAAAGGTCCAGGCAACGCCGACGCCCTCAGCCAAGTAGCCGACCGCAGGTGCTCCCGCTAGAGCGCCGAGACTGCCGCCGAGCTTGACAATGCCATTGGCAGCCCCGAGCCTCTTTTTGAACCACAGCACCGGGAGGGTGTTGTACAAGGTATCTGTAAAGGCCGAGCCGATACCATATGTCAGCCCGCAGGCCAGGAACAGGCCGACGACGCTGTCAACGGCAACGCTGCTCAGAAGATAGCCGCCGCCGAAGATGACAATGCCAGTCAGCATTCCGGCTCGAGCGCCAATAACGCGAACTACCCGTATGACGGGGATTCCAAGTGCGGGGCCCAGAGCGACACCAAGGCTGCCGACAAACGACAGGGTGCCTATCGAGGAGCCCTGCAGTGTGGTTCGAAGCAGAGCCGCCTGTATGATGCCCCAGGATCCGGCCCAGAGGTTGACCCAGAAGGTATGGACAAAACAGACGAATATGATCACCCAGCCGTACCCCCCATCGGGAGGCAAGTCAGGATCTTCAGTTGCAACCTGGGGTTGAGCATCGATGTCTGTGTTGGGCCCAGGAATCAGCTCAAGTTCGGTATTTGATGCGCTCCGGGTTTCGTCGACCAGAACTGTTGGCGCAGCCGTGGAAGCCTCAGCTTTTGCCATTTTGTTCACTCCGTAAAAGCGACCGGATGGACGTGGAGGGCAAGCAGAGAGTCGGTTTGAAGATGCTCGCCGATTGCGTGGCTCGAGGGCCTATTCAATGTTTTATTGAATGGCAACCAAGTCAACACACAGGAAACAAGGATACCGTATGACTGCGCTTCTTTCTCACCGCTTGAAAACCCCGATTTATGTGACAAAGCACATATCTTCTGAAACTCAATTCAAGTTGTGCAATGTAGAACAAGTCTTTCGGTACATCAGTTAACGCTGGTCTACCGGGCAGCAGGGTTGTATTCAAGTAATGATGCTGCATATATTAATCCCTCTTTGGTCGTTTCCGTGTAAAGGCGTAATTGCCGTGTTATGGACAGCATTTCATTCGGCAATTTCGGTCTTGACGCTCGGGGAACCAAACCCTGTCCAAGCTCGGCATTTACATTTCACCCCTTCCAATCGGACTTTTCTATTTTATACTCTCGACGCGGAGATGCCCACTGGAATGTACAGCATCCATCAGCGTTTACGTCGGGCGGCTTAGAATACCGCCACAGTGATACGTACAGGGAAGCATACGATGGGATCTGGGCGTCCTAGACAGGTTTCAAAGGGAGGCACGGTATTATAATAGAAGGCTGCTCCTAGGACCGCACTTGCCAGTGATTTGATTCATCGATTCGATTATCTAGAGCCCATTACATCTGTTGTTCCCCAACCTCGATATTCCCAACGGCCGTCGCATCAGTTGAATTCGCCTTGTACCCACGCACTTCAGCAACAATGGCACCAGCCAAGGACCTCGGGAGGCGACTGATCCCCAATATATTGGATGACATGTCGAGAGACGAGCCCGATCGAGTCGTCTACTCGATCGCCAAGTCTGCCGACATTTCCCAGGGGTTCACAGAGGTTACCGCTCGTAACTTCGCCAATGCAGTGAACAAGACTGCCTGGTGGTTGCAAGACCTCCTTGGCAAGAGTGACTCGTTTGAAACTATGGGTTATATCGGACCACGTACGTCGCATGCTCCCCACGAAGTTGCGTTACTAACACCATTTCGGGCAAGATGACATACGTTATTTCTTGTTGAATCTCGCTTGCGTTAAAGCAGGGTACCAAGTGAGTATCAAGCCTTTGGCAGGGAAAATATCGAACTCTTGGGGCTGGCACTGACACACCGAGGTTATCTTCTTGTCTCCGGGGAACAGCATCGAAGCGGCCCTGGGCCTCCTAGATGCCACCAGCTGCAACTATTGGGTCCATCCCAAGGGTTATCCTCAATACTCTCTGGTTGACAAGGTTATGCGCAGCCGCGAACTACGCATGATTGAGATTCCTGATGTGGAGGAGCTCCTCGATGCTGACAACGTACCACACTATTCTTACCCCAAGACATACGATGAAGCAATGGGGGAAACGTTCTGTATCCTTCATACGTCTGGTACCACAGGTCTCCCCAAGCCGATTTACATGACCAACGGGTTGCTGGCTACCATGGACTCTGCTCGGATTCTGCCACCTTTTGAAGGCGACAACGGTGCTGCTCCTTGGGCAACCCTGTACGAAAAGGGAGATAGGCTCTACTCCCCCTGTGTACTTCTGCATGTGCGTCTTGGCAATTCCCCCAGCTTCTCAAGCACGCTGGAACTAACCACAAAGTCAGGGTCCAGGGATTTTCATGAACCTTTTTGCGACGTTCCTCTTCGATACTCACAGCGTCATGGGACCTGTGGGCGTGCACCCAGACATGGATTTACTTGCATCGCTTGCGGACCACGGGAAAATCGACATCTGGCACTTCATGCCGGTATACGTCAACGAATTGGGGCAGAACCCGAAAGTGCTGGAGAAGTTCAGATCCTCCAAATTCGTCGGTGCTGGTGGCGGTTCGTTCTCGCGCTGTCTTCCAAGTAGGAACTCGTTAACTCCTTTTTGCTAGGCCCGGTGAATGCAGATCTTGCCGGAAAGGTGAATGAGGTTGTGCGTGTTCACAATCTTTTTGGCACAACCGAAGGTCTCTTCATGGGAGACATGCTCGTGGACGAGGAAGATTTCCTATGGGTCTCTTTCCACCCCTACGCTGGCTTCCAGTACACAGAGATCGAAAAAGGTCTGTTTGAACAACGGGTCGTGCGAAACGAACACTGGGCTCTGCATCAGGGCATCTTCCACACTTTCCCCGATTTGCAAGAGTTCAATCTCAAGGACCTGTTCATCAAGCATCCGAGGAAGCCAAATGTTTGGCTCTACATGGGCAGAAGCAACGACATCATCTGTTTGGATGACGCCCAGAAGCTGTCACCTATCGAGACAGAAGCCAGTATAACAGCACACCCCGACGTCAAGGGGTGCGTCATGGTAGGTTTCCAGAGCTGACGAACTCTTTCTTGCCTGTATTATTCATTGAGTTGTGGCTGACATACCCAACAGATCGGGAACGGTCAGAAGTTTGCTGCTTTTCTGGTAGAACTCAAGACTCGAAAGCCAACAGACCCTGAGAAATATGGGTTACTGATGCAAAGCCTCGGGGATCTGGTTGAGAAGGCGGATCAGACTCAGCTGCTAAGGGGGTACCTCCGGAGAGATTACATTCTGTTGGGGGATCCCGCAAGGCCCTTCCCACGTACAGAGAAGGGAACTATCTCACGTCGAGCGGTCCTGAAGCTTTATGAAAAGGAAATCGAGGAGTTTTACATTTCGAAAGGAGAGGCAGTCGTAGGATCTGGTGGTCAACGTAGTTAGAGAGTCAGTGGTCATTGGGTCAAGTAGGAATAGGGTTAGGGCGATCGGGAATGTATCTGTTAAATTCAATAGTCGGTCAGAGTATAATGTCAAGATATGTGAAAGTCCGCCGCCTTGAATAAATAGGTAAATAATGAAGTAAATGGCAGCCCGAACTAGTTCAACTTACATATTTGGAAGGGTCTTTTATCCTCACTTATACCTTCGATGTTGCTTTATTCGCCGTATCCTATATTTAATCCCTCATGCTGATATGTGGCTGATGAAATATCCGTATACCCTTGATCGTAGATTACAACAGCAACAAATAACGTTGCGTTTAAACGAAGATGGCATCCTTGTCGTTGCCGTCGAGTCAGTACTATTCTATGTGCGTTTCTTCTATCAAAGAGGGATTTGCTGCTATAACATCAAATAGCACGGTTTCTTCTCACTCTGTTATGTTCGCCCTATTGTTAGTCGTTGTATCTGTAACAAGGGCATTTTGCGCAGATTTCATCACTGGTTTCAATACATTCTCTGTATACCAAACCCAAAAGAGATCCATCGCCCATTCCAATAGTGTAGAAATGCCTACCATTACCTAAAAAACGCCAAGCTCTGTGTATACTGAGCCAAGGCTTCATTCCGCCCAGGCAGTCTATTATAGTTAGACCTACGTGAGAAATAATAGAATAGATCACCTACCTTTCGCCCATTCTTATAGCTATTAGCTATAAGAACCGTTGGCGACCCTGAACACCGGGTCAACGGTGAAACTCCAAACGCGCCAAGGTGGACGGGCCTACTAGTCCTTCCAATACTCTCTACTGCGCCGCTTGCTAGACGCCTATCTGTATATGAGTATCTTATATACTCTAGCCAAACCATTCATTCTCGATACTAACAGTCATAACGGTTCTTCAAAAGCTTGTGATCTATCTAGTTATTATTACTGTTAGTAGTAGTTGCAGTAGTCCCTAGATTAAGTAAACACGTTGGGGAAATAATAATAATACAATCCCTAAGTTGGTCTTTCTATGGAAATAGATTATCAAGAGTAGTTAATAGTTAGTGGGTTTTTTTCCTTGGCTAATTAAAAGTCATAGTTTCTCGCTCAGAGATAAGATCGAAAGGAGAACAAGTCCTATTTCTATTATGGATAATTACTAAGATACCGTACTCGCCTGCGAGATAGTAATAACTGATATACCTATAAGTCTCCCACACAGCTATCCTTCCTCTCTCTTCCTTCTGATTTGTGCTAAGGGCTCTAAAGGCAGTCGCAAAGTCGTAAAGTCCTTTGAGTTACGTGGCTTAGGTAGGAGGACAGCCCTAATTGTAAGCCACGCCCATATACTAACTAGAAGTTGCCGGGGCAACGGGGAAGGTCCTTTGATGGGACTACCTTTGAACCACATCCGTGATAACCCATGGAGTGGCAGATTCCATGAGAGGCTAGGTAGTCGAGGTTAGACACGTACGATCAGGAGTATATAGTAACAGGTAGAGGCTAAGAGGAGGGAACTTACCGGCACCGCCAGGGTCTTGGTCGTCGTGCATAATATGAGACTCATAAGGAGTGACCACGGGCGCCGAGCAGGCTTTGTTGGTCTTGATATCAACGTTATGTGTCTGTAGCGCTTCCAGTTAGCACTCTCGTTAATCTGCAATCGACTATCTATCACTTACCACAATAACACCCTTGTCAACCTGGAAGTGGGGCCTCTCCCAAAGGAAACAGACATTGAAAGGACCGCAGGTGCCGGCATAGGTAAGACCAGTCGAGACACTAAGGCGAAGCGTTAGTATAGTCACAAGGCTGGAAGCTCAGACAAACACCAAGAGATTGATGCAAGGGCACAACTCACCTGTCGGGGCTTTTCGAAGGGGAAAATCCAAAGGTAGAAAAGAAGGTGGACACAACCTTAGTCCATCCCTTGCCAAACTATATTTTTCGCCAAGTCAGTTCATCAACCTCAACGATGGCTAGAATTCTTGCATGACTTACACCGGGAATCTGTGCGTAGCCTCCCAGGGTGACTGAAGAAGTGTGGGTGACCGTCACGGTCTTGCTGATCGAGCCTGACCCGCACTGCGCCCCCGAAACGTAGTGGTAAGCTCCGTAAACGTTATCGTTGACAGACTGACGGACGCCACGCGAGATATGGTTGATGCAGCTCGGGGCGCAATGCTGTCTTTGGTCGTCGAAGCACGACGAGGGCCAGTCCCTCTTGCTGAGGAGATGCCCCGGAAGAGCAAACTTGGCGTCGGCGTCCTCCTCGAAAGTAGCGAGAGAGAACCTGTGTTTGGGTTATCAGTAAGTCTTGTGCGTCAAGGCTCAAAACAAGACAGAGACATACTGGTATGCTTTGACTTGGTCGTTTGTCGGAATGAATTTCCCCTTAGCGTCGTGAAACTCGGGAAGATTCATGTAGTGGTTCTTGAAGTCCTCTTCACCAAGAGCAGAGATGTTGAAGTCTTGGTACACTAGTTTCTCGCCCTTAACCATCACGGTTTTCTCCACCATGGGAATTCCGTTGTAAAGGTCAGTGTTAGGAACCCAACTCTTGTAGTCGAAAGACTTGTAAGGCTTGAAAGAGCCGTCTTTACCGTCCTTGACGAACAGCTTCTCGGCGTTATTGTCGGTTGACCTCGAAGCCCTGGCGACGAGGCAGTCCACTTGGCCAAAGGCCAATGCCAGAACGAGTAAGTTGAGCATAGTGGAATAAGTAAATGCAATTGAAGTGTAGGTCATGTGTTGGGTCTTGTGTAATGTGTTGGATGAAGTAGTTATCTAGGGGCGGAAGGTGTCGTTCTTATACGAGGTCCAAGTCTGTTTCTCCATCGCGAAGGTCTTGTGCCCTTTACCAATGATAAGGAGCAGTCACATACCTCATTTACCCCAGGTAGTGTCAGTCAAGAGAAAGCGGTTTAGTTTTCGCATCATCAGCCCTCCCTATCGGCTAAGCAAGTAAATAACGATAAGATCGTCGTCGGACCATACGACGATCCGAGAAACATGGCTTCACCAGGGCGGCAAAGTTTAGAGTTCACATGGGACTGAGTACTTTGAGATAGGGCAAGTCGAGAGATAGAGGTCTAGTTTCCACGTTCTCCGTATGAGACTTGGCTATTAGATAACAAGGAAACAAATAGCTCAAATACGGCGGCTGATTTTCGGTTCGGGTAACTCGGATTGGCTCCAGGTAAGCTAAGTCGAGATAGAGGGGTGGCCCTGGTATAGACTCCCCTATCGAATACGAAATACAAAAGTCAAATATAGTGAGTGGGACTAATGATATATGTAGATCGTTGCAAGGTCGGTGAGCTAAGAGAGTGTGGTTAGTCCTCGATAGTTACTGTATTGATCTAGGTTTGGTCTAAACCTGCCTAATCTTACTCGCACTGATAACTAGGTGAGGCCTTGATACGGTAGAAAATACTATAATCAGGCAGCTGTATTATATCTGGTTATGATATCGAGGACGTGAGCAGAGCCCGTGCTCTTTGCTACTGTGGCAGCAAATCATTCCTTGATAGAGGAAAGGCACCGAGGACAGTTGTTCAGTCCTCGTATAGACTTCCCCATCCAAAACTCAATTATGGTGGGAAAGTTAGATTTCCAAAAGCACGGATCGCTTCATTTCAGGTCCAACGATAAATTAATCAAGGCGGCGCGTGCACTACCTGTGGCGTGTGACCTCGCTGCACGGTTGACCCCCACACGATTATGAATCAGTTTACGACAAGTGTGATTGGTTTCATAAGCCCTCGGGCGATGGATGGCCTGTCTTGTCACAGAGAGAGCTTTGAACTGCTCAGCCCGGCTGATAAGACATCACCAGGGGGGACTGTCAGGGCTGTTGCCTGGGGGGGTTATGGCCAGGAGGGGCTATCAGACCTGACTCTTTGGACGCTGACCTACAAAGTCCGGCAGTCCTTTACCGTATTTAAACTGTGTATCCCTCCTGCAAGAGGTAAAGATCGATACTCTCAGACAACTACCCCAAGCACAGCTCTACCAAGATTTACAACGTCATTGTTTTTATCCCAACAAGCCTCTTCACTATTCAAAATGGTTTCCTTGTCCTTCCTAGCTCCTTCCAACATTGCGTTGACGCTGACCATTCTACTTGGTATGGCCGAGCATTGCAAGGCGGCCGTGGAATGTGACGTAATCAACAGCGATCACTGTGGTCGGAACAGTCACCACATAGCCCACAAGTTGCCTACCAATGTGGGCGCAACCTTCTTCGTCAATGGCTTCCATGGCGGCGTCATGAACGCCAAGTTTGAGTCCAAGAGGCAGTCCGTTCCTGGGTGAGGCTCTCCTCCCTTCTTACCCATGGCATCTTGTCTGGGTTTCGTGTCTCCTCCTAACAGGTTCAACAGCAACAGCGACAACATCGACCTGACGTATAACTTCAACCTCGGTGACTATGACGGCACGTACTGGGTCATCCTCCCGACTGGGTTTGACAACTCCGTGACTTGCTATGCGGTCTACAAGAATTGCGACGTACATGTCACCTTTTGGGAAACCAAGACACCTCTCCCAGACCTCTACACCCTGGCCTAGTCACACCACGCGTAAGTAGGGAAAGGATCTTCGATCAAACTCAACCGAGCACTGACATTCGCTTCCAATATAAAGTCTGGATACTTTTATCCGAGCTCTGGGTGCTGGCTCCGGCACAATTAAACATATCGTGGAGGAACATAATCAGGACGCCTTGGGCGTGGGTTAGGATGATGTCGTTATGCACAGCGGTTTCGCGTTTTAGTGTACGGGTGGGATCGAAGGAATATCAAGGGCACTCTCATAGGTACTTAACTGATCCCATAAAGTGGCCCAAGGCTTCATAGCAATATTGATACTACCTTGGTCGAAATGTCTTATCTGTTATCCAAGATGCTTAACTTACCTTGAGAAATTGTCTGCGTGAGAACTGCCCTACTACGTAGATACACAGTGAGCCTTGACGCTTATTTCTGCACTACCTACCCTCCGTGTCTTTAGTATAAGGGAAGGTTGTCAAATATACCGGCCAAAAGTAAAGAAAGTACTTGGTTATCTCGAGAAAGCCTTACGTAGTAAGCTAGAGCTAATAGGGAGCTACAAGGAAGTGGTTGAGAAACCACGCTGGTCCACTCTATACAGGAGACTTACTGGATTAGGTAATCGACTAAAATGAGGGCCGCTAGTCTGGGGGTCAGAGGCGGATCCACCTTGACGGCTATCAGACCCCGACTTGACTTGATGCGAGATATATGCGAAGCAGGCCACCAAGCTTTGCGGGGTAGATATAGGTACGTAATCCATCACTCGCATATCTGGGTGGATGGGGTGGTGCCTACGGCGTCATTCGCTAGGTAACCCTATCTGTATGTATCCTAAGCTAAGTTCAGTCTAATAAGACAAGACCAGATCTTTGAAAGTTAAAGTCATAGACCTATCTCATTGATTGTACGGAGGGAGCAGTAATGTACTTCCGTCTCCACTTTGAGTCTCAATTGGGTTAGATCGAATAGGAGTCTTGGTCATTGGCTGATAGATGCCCGGGGTACCTAACTGCTCCCTCCGTACAATCAATGAGATCGCTTAAATTATGACAAGTCTTTGCCCTCTAGCTTGGAGGCCTCCATGTTAGTGGTCACTAGGAGAGAGTGCAAGGATATGGGTATCTTGCGCATCGCAAGATAGACCGAGAGTTCGCCGAGGCTTCTTATGAAGGTACGTGCACCGTCTTGTCTAAACTACATTTGTACCCTTGAGTCCTCACGGACTTGCCAATCCTCCCTAGGCTGCAGCACATCGGCTAGGTGGGGTAGACCGCATGTTGGTCTTCGCTTCCGATGTGAAGCAACTGGGGTACCTGGTTGTCTCTATCTCTATCGGACCCATGTCGATGCCGTGAGACCCGGATGCGGGGCCGGATGCACCACGAATGTTTGCCCTATCAGCTGTAATTACACTGGAAATGAGTCTCTGTCCTGAAGCACTTCTGCATTCATTTTCGAGGTGGCCCGTAGTTAGTCTAGGTTAAGTAACATGCTATCTAGGTGGTAAAGCTGTCATGTTGAGCATGGCTTCGAGTATCTACTAGTCTATCTCAAATGGTAATAGCTGTGTGTGTGTAGTGAGTGGTATTGAATGCTAAAAGTTTACTTTCAAGCTTATTTAAGTAAAGATCACGTAGTTACTGGTTGACGACTCAATCTTGATAACCGTAAAGCCTGGTGGTGTCTGGTGAAACACCCAGCATTGCGCTGGAAGTAGGATTCCCAAGGCAAACTCTAATATAGCTCAATAAATTAACAAGACATCTCACAATGTTCCCCAACGTTTAAACTTACTCTGTGATAATACAGTACTTAGTGTGATCCAACTTGGGGAACCGCTTTGTCGATTACCCTATAGCCCTGGGCACCAAAATGTCCAAGGGGGGACCTATCAGACCGCGCTTTAGTTATATACAAAAGGTAGTAATACCGAGATAGTTCTTTCATGGCGGTATACACAGAAGCCAAATACATTCAAAACCGTCTTATAAAACAACGAATTAAGAGGACAGAAACATCCTGGATGTAAAATAATAGTCTTGCTGTAACCAAATGTTATTACAAATACTTGCTGTGATGATCAAGCTCAACATTCTTGGCCTCACTAACTATCTAGCTAGACCCGCCTGGTACTTGAATGCGATTGGCTAATGGAGCCGGGCTGTGACGTTCTAGACTTCCTGGGTGGTATTGGGGAGGTTCCTCCTATATCCCCTGTCGTCTGCTAGTATGGAATGCGACAGCAACCAAACCAACTGCATAGTGATGATCATCAGCTCGTGGTATCGCCCGACTAGCCTGTTGTCTGCGCTATGTACAGAGACAGTATTGTTTTTCAATTGCGGTGAATCCTCACCGAGCTGTGCAGACACAGGGAGGCTGACGTCAAAGGTCTAAGCCTAAGCCGAGGCTGTCTTGGGAACGATCACGATCACTGCGACGATGACTTCTTGCAATAAGCTCTCGGGGCTCACCACCAACCTGAGCGTGATGCATATACGGCTGGTGGAACAAGTACCCGGCAGAGTACAGCGAGGTTGGACGTCCCAGGGTGGATTCTCGACGCGCCCGATGGAACAGACGAACAGCACGACAGGTACATGGCTGCCCTCCTTGCAAGCGCCATCTGCCACGCTAGTGGTGTGCCGCGGGCACCGCGGGCAGTGGTGTTTCATAGCGTAAGTGCCCAAGTGCGTCTCAGCTTCCCCCCAGAGCTTCACTTAGCTGGTGGTGGCCTGGTGCCAGCCATGTTTTAACCCATGCCCTTCTGAGCCAAGCCCAGCCAGCCTCCCCCAGATATCCCTGAACCCAAATCCTGCCCTTTTCCAGACCTGGTGCCCGCCATCGCGTGGCTGATCGCTACCCTGTTTTGACTGACTCGGTCTAGACTAGATAGAGAGCCAGGCCCGTTGTCACAGACCAGTTGGCCGAAAGCGTTGGGTCAAGGTGGCGAGGCGCACCATAACTGGCACCGCTGAGTGTACCTGCACTCTTGGTTCAAAGGTCACACCCTACGTAGTACGGCCAGGACTCCGAGATTCCATATATTGCAGCATGAGTGAACACGTTGCGCTATTTTACGTGCCGCCCCTGCCGCTGTGCGCTCACTGCAAGACCCGCCACGTCATAGCAGATACCTCATACCTATCAAGTCCAAGCTCCGCGGCACTGCGTGTGTCAGCTGGTTGCGGGCTTTAGGCTGGGGCCTTCGTGACTGTCAAGGCTGGATGAATGTTGCAAAAGTGGTATATGTTCATGATTGTGCAATCCCTTTGCACAACTCATCATGACTCTCGCTGTCGATAAGCTGTGCGTTAGGGCCTCGTTGGATTGTATTTGCGCGCCAATGGCACTTAACTAGCTGGCTGGCCGGCCTGAGTCATTTACCGTGTGGGCCTGGGCCTACCACGAGAAGACAAGACCAAGATTCCTTCAATCGGCTCTGTTCATTGTTTTCTCCTTTTCCGAGCTTTTCTTTTTCCGAGCTTTTGTATCGCCTTGCCTACATCAGGCTAAATCCATTTGACAATGGCGACCACTGACTCGCTTCCTGGTGAATTAATTGACATCATCTTCTCCAACGTCACCGCCCACGACCTTGCCCAACTATCTCGGACCTGCAAGAGACTCAATAGGCTGGCAGAACCGCATTTATGGACCGATATCGAGTTCCATCATCCAAGTGTTCATAGGCTGTCAGATACAACACAGCCACTGCCCATGGTGCCTGCATCATGCCGGTTCTACCACTGGGGAACATACTCTGGGCAGTGGAAAGCAGAGAGACTTTTTGAGGCACTGCTGATCTTTCTGTCCGAGGATACGAACCGTCTTAGGAGACTCTGTGCGCGAGTGGAATCTATTTGCACAACGGTTCGGTCCAAAAATGACATTTGGCAACTACTCCCATACTTTACCAATCTCCAGGCTATTGAGCTACATGGCGATTACCGATATTTCGATGAGACCGAGCACACATCCTTTGATGTAGCTGCCCCTACGTTGTCCAAGCTTCGGTATGCGAAGCTCATTGGCCATGTTCCAGTTGCTGTTGCAGCATGGATTTTGGAGTCTGGCATAGACCTTGAGCGACTCGAGCTTGGAATGCTCGACCGAGGCATAGGGTCAAAATCAACGATGGGGGATGATATTCTGCGTCTCCCTCATGACATTTACAGCCCAGCTGACCAGCCGACATACGGGAGATTGCAGGGATGGGCCGTGATACCGCGACCACTGTCGGGCTTCTTGCCTCGCCGCGATAACGGCGCTTGTTCGTTGAAGCTGCCACGATTACGACATTTGCATCTCTGTCAACCATCTCAGAGCAATCTTTCTGCAAGGATGGTTAGTTATTTCTGGTCAACAAGCGCCGAGGTGGCTGCTCATCTGGACTGGGAGCAAATTCTGCTGGCTTCAAGTCAGACGCTCGAGACACTAGTGGTGGAACAGCGGATTGGCATAGAGTATGGGGATGGGGCAGTTGATGATGCAGAGGGTTTTCTCAGAAGTGATCAAGAGGGCCTCGGTAGCAAAAGACTGATGGATGTTCTAGAAAAGGTACTGACGGAGGAAGCATTACCGGCATTGAAACGTGTCCATTTGAAGGGAATAGTCGTCGGTTCAAACGCTCGAGGCAAACCAATTGGAGATGTACCAGGTGGCCATTTCATGAGGCTTCTTGAGAAAATGAACGTCGAATGCGATGCCAGACTTGGCGAGGGCTGCTGGTTCGACGGTGAGGATGGAGCCACAGCCTCATCTGAGTGGGAAGTGAGCACAGAAGATGGCGATGATCCAGTTGAAGAAGAGCTCTTAGCTAGGATATAGAGGACGCAGCACTCACCTGACTTGAAACCACTAAATACCATTGCTGCTTGGGCACGGTGACTGACGTTTCTGGAACCATTGTATTCCTATCTTAGATTCCAACCTTGGTGACTGTCACCAGTCCTCACATTGTCGAGTCATTTTCCACCAACTTGCCCTGCAACACGAGAAATGAGAGAAACAATTGTTCAAACAGAACATACACTCGTCTGCATCACACTAATCCAATCCGTACCCGTGGAAAGCCACCTCCCATCGAGTGACTGGATAGGTCCTCTCAGCCTAACGCCTAGGTGATGCCGAGCGGCGTTGCTCTTCCTGTTCTTGTCTTGTTCGTTTCTCCTCTCTTGCCATGTGATCCTCGCATATACCATAATATGTGAGGAAAGGGGGAGCCTCTGGAAGTACAGGCACTTCCGTAGCGATCAATTCTCGACTGACCTTGAAAGTCATGTAGTTATCATCGATGAATTGAACATCCAACTTCCACTTCCCACCTTCGGCCGCCAGTTGGTAGACCTTAGCACTTGGGAGCTTTGGAGGAATAAATCTGTCCAGGTAACAGATTACCTCGGAATGCATGTACATATGCCCCCTGATCTGTTTCGGCTTTCGTTCTGGTGCGTCTTGCTTGTCCGGGTCGTGTTCGCCCTTTGCATAGAATTCGACGTACATTGTAGGTGCGTCGTCACGAGGGCAGTATTTCACGTGGTCTGTTGACCAGATCTTGAACACTCTACCGCCAATGCGACTCAGAGGGGCGGGCTTCTTTTTTGTGGATGCTTGCACTTTTGCCAGAACTTCTTTGACTTCGTTTTCATAACCTCTTTCATACTCGAGGTCCTTGTTCAATGTCTCGTTGGCATGTTTTCTCTGATCTCTCAATTCTCGCTTGCGTTGCTTGCGCTCCTGTTTCATGTGGTAATACGAGTCGATGTCCGAGCCACCGCTAGCCGAGGACGAATCCGAGTCTTCATCTGAAAGAACATGTTTGGTACATTCGTCGTTGCTATCGTACTCGCAGCCAGTCTGAGACGAGCAGCTTCCCACGCTGTCGGTCTCCGAGATGTCCTCGTCGTAGTCCTCGGGCCGAGTGTCCAAATCATCCCACGTCCTTGGTTGCCGAGCTCTTGCGATAGACAATACACGGTAGTACCAGTCCGGCCGGTTGTCCATTGGTCTAGGCATTTTGACGGTAATGAGAATAGAAACTAGATTCAAGCGTGCTTGGAAACGAAGCTGGGATTTAAAGACACAAGTTTCATCGGGCGGGCAAGGCGAATAAATAAAGGTGGAAGAATTGTTATCAAGACTGTAGACCCACCCGTACCTCTTAAAAGCAGAGTATCGGAACCGGGCAAATAATGCTCCCACATGAGTATTAAGAATGAGAATCAAGGCAACCTCTATCAGACCACAAAAGCCTGTGCGCTTTTGATTGGTCCAAGGATGACGCATGAATTACGCGTTGATGCATGATCAATGTAGTTATACGGTTAAAGCGGTCTTTGTGCGTCAAGAGAGCTCTAACCCTAGTTACAAAGCTCCTTTATAAACGTACACATAATGCCAAGATCTCAGCCTTCAATAAAGCAATAAGGCTCTTTCAATGTCTCCTCATATGCTTGGTTTGACCAATAAGGCGCTCTCACCTTGACAACTTACTATAGTTCAAACTAGAAAATATATAACTACTAAGTTTCAACTCAGCTTGACCTGAATTACGATAGATTATCAAATATAATGCATTTGTCAAGATCAGATGCACTCGTTAATGTCTGAGCCAGCGTCTTGAACTTTCTCGACGGCAGATGATAAAGCAAGGTTACTTACGTAAGGAGGTATTAAAAAAGAAGGAAGCAGTCGGCAAAAACATACAACAGCG
>JABEYC010000812.1:0-28788 GCA_013266195.1 Fusarium zealandicum | reverse complement strand
ACTACGACGACGACGAGACCGTCGACGACGAGGAGTGCCCCGCTGAGGACGAGGAGGACTACGCCGACGACGAGGAGGTTGATGACGAGGAGTGCCCCGCTGAAGATGAGGAGGACTACGCCGACGACGAGGAGGTTGATGACGAGGAGTGCCCTGCTGACGAGGAGGAGGACTACACTTACTAGATAGTAAGACCTCGGGCTCCGCCAGCAGCGTGACTTTGTACATCACTGCGCCGGCTGAGACAAAGCATGTCACTGTGACCGCCGATGCTGCGGCTTGCGCGCAGGCCTAGAGCCGCGTGTGAGGACGCGTGTTGAGCGGGAGGTTGGTTGACTGCTCAGTCACGACGTGGGACGAGTTAATTTGGTTGGTGTACATATTTATTCTGGGTGGCCCCCTACGGGGGTGTTCAATTGTGATATATTTGAGGAATACGTTTCTTTGCTTCTGTGATGTATATGATTGTATGTGCTTCACTGGATCGACCAACTTCGGTTTGATGCGTGCTTGAGGCTACTTTAGTCTCGACTATCTTTGGGGTCAATCTTGGTGACTGTATTGGTTTAGGTTCATTAGATTTCGCGCGGATGATAGAGCGGAGATATATCTGTTGGCCATGTAATTGAGGCGATAAGTTCGGTTCCGAAGTAATGGGCGGCTCCATTGCACATTGAGGTCCTTGAAGTTGATGAGAGATCGTTGTCTGGTGTTAGTTGCTGCAATGTGAGTGAGGTATTGCACCAACGGTATACAACTTGTCTTGATCCTGTCCACAATAGAGGGCACGTATCACCTTGAATAAACATTGTCAAGTGCATTTGAGTAGTGATTAGGCCGGCGATAATAGTATACCACAGAGAAACGTAAAGGAACAACAGGAGCTTCAGCTCTCATGTCAATTACTCGATTAGGCAATCATCACGGGGCCTCCGACAACCGGCTGCTTCGGCAGTCGGTGGAGTACTGCAGGTACATGATTGATGTTCAGGGGACTCTCTCTGACTGCTGATTCTATCTATTTCAAGGACCCTGTAAGGAGAAAAGCCTACTAGTATCAAGGGGAACCCTGTGCACTATGTATGCCTTCATCGCCTCGGCAGGGGTGTTTGTCCATCTCGACTATTCCAGTCAATCTAATGAAGCTATTGATTTGTGCGAATTAACGAGATAAAGTTTGAGAAACCAAGATGGGACAACCAGATCGATTTGTTAAAGCAGAAAGGTAGGATTGGGATGTAAAACGGCGATTGTTTCTTCGGGAGCTGGTGCTTTAGCCACGTAATCGCAGCAACCCGCATCCCGAGACCCAAGTTATATTATTACAACGTTACTCTCTCCCACTTACCCGCAGTCTTGGGGATGTTCTTCCATAAACTGGAAACAGCGACGAACGGAAGTCGGTCGCGTCGGTCCACGTGTTTCAGCTACATGCCTCCCAATGGCGGAGGAGATGCGGGTTCATAGGGGACGGACGGGATGATGTGGGTTCTCAGGTTCCAGCTTGTGACGTAGAAGAGGACGCTCCCGTTCTCTCCACGTTGAGACAATGTCTATCCAAAGCATCAGTTGTATGAGATACGGATGGATGCTTTATAGACTTGTCGTGCGTGCTCTTTATGCTAGTCTTATAACTGCAACGGCGTAAAAGTATGGTTGTCTCGATAGTCCCAGCGCCTACATCACGGGCTGTTGATGTATAACTAGCAACTCCAGGTGGTCGCCCGAACCCTTGCTCGAGGCCCCCCACCCTCCACGCGTTCCAACGTAGCCAGGGACAAGCATAGGAAACAAACCCTGGAAAAGCATGGATCTTTGGCCTACGTGGTATGTATATCAATATGAATGCCGCTAGGTTCTGGCAAGAAAAAAAAACGAACAAGATTCGAACCTCCAACTGGCGACGCTGCTCTTCTCCGCGTCCTTGTTCTATTCTTTCCTTCTTCTTCGCCCTGGCTGCGGCTTCAGCAATACCGCTCACCTCGCTCCTTTCGAATCGTCTTGTTCTGCTAGACCAGACTTGTTTGCCCTTGCGCTGCCTCCGACATCGCACTTGTGAAGCCTTCAATCTTTGTCCTACAACTCGCTTCAACCATCCTATAATCGACCCTCGCTGATCGACGCCTTCACCTCGCGGCCTGTTACTCCTACGCCAGACCCATTAATACCTAATATTCTCCGTCGACCTGGCTCCTACATCTCGCGGCTGATGAGCTGCCTCTAATCCCACCACTTCGTTTCCGTATATATCCTTACCGAGCAACACATAATGCCACCTTTTTGGAAGACTCTGCTCTCTGCGCTTGCGCTGTCTGGACCGTCGCTGGCCGATAGAGTGCTCTACAACCAGGCCAAAGAGTTTACCTCGTTATCAGACGCATCTGATGGCTTCCCCAGCCAGAAGTTTCGGTCATCCGATATCGTGGCCCCCGTCTTGAACGTAAATCGACTCGAGAGACACAAGGTCGATGATGCGCCGTACATTTTCCTCGGCACAATCTATGGAGACATGAAGGCAGGCCCCATGATCCTCGACGCCCGCGACTTCAGTCTCGTCTACGCCGATCAGCGCTTCGACAACACGTACAGCTCCAGCGTTCAGATGTTCAACGGGAGCCGCTATCTGGTCTTCTGGGTGGGTGCTCACAACCGCGGCCATGCCGACGGCTACGGTCTTGTCTACGATGAAAGCTACAACCTCGTCTACAACTCCACCGCGCAGGGCTTCGAGGAAGCGCTCGCTGATATGCACGAGGTCCGGCTGACTCCGCAGGGCACCCTCATCTTCGCGGTTTACTGGAACATTCCATATGACTGTTCCTCCCTGGGAGGGAAGTCTGATGCTACGCTGATGGACTGTGGTTTCCAAGAAATTGATCCAGTTACCAACAAGGTCCTGTTCCAATGGGCTGCATCCGATCACTTTACGCTCGAGGACTCGCATGTCCGCTACGGCGAAGCATTCGGCGTGGGCCACGACTCAGGGTTCGACTTTTTCCACATCAATTCTGTCGACAAGACCGACGACGGCAACTATCTCGTCTCTGGCCGACATACCTCGACGCTGGCTCTTGTAGACGGTACAAGCGGAAAACCCATCTGGATCCTAGGTGGTCGCCGCAACCAGTTCAAAGACCTGAGCGGAGGGAAAGCCCTCTTTGGCTGGCAGCACGATGCTCGTTTCTACAAGAACCAGAGCCATATCACCATGTTTGACAACCACGCCGAGTATAGCGGTCGCTGCCGAGGATCTTGCAAGTCGCGAGGCCTTCACCTCGCCATCAACACTGTCGACATGACCGTCCGCCTCGTCCACGAGTACTATCACCCGGCATCGATCGATTCTGGGGCTATGGGTGGACTGCAGGTTCTCGACAACGGCAACGTCATGGTTGGATGGGGCTATAACCCGAGTTTCGTCGAATACGCACCCAACGGCTCTGTTGTTATGAGTGTCCAGCGAGGAAGACTGGACCAGGGATTCCAGGCCGATATGTTTGCGTATCGCGCCCACAAGGGCAACTGGACGGGCCGTCCGTCATGGCTGCCCAGCGCTGCCGTTGACGCCCCTTATAGGACCACGCGGAATGCCACCGTGTATCTGTCGTGGAATGGTGCTACTGATATTGCCTCATGGGCCGTGGTAAGTCTTCCGATTCCGCCTGGAGTTGCACCCGATCGTTTCACGCCGGTTAACCTTGGTAGCTTGCATCGCCCGACGCAAACAGCCTCGACGGCTTTGAAAATCTTGTTGCCGTGGCCAACAAGACGGGCTTCGAGACTGCCATCTTCCTGGGGAACAGTACCAGTTGCCGGTATATGGGCGCTGCGGCCTTGGACAAGAAGGGCGACATTCTCGGTGCCACCTTTGTGATTGACATGGAGAACGGGAAACCTGTGCAGTTGCTAAGCGGTATAGGCAATATCTGGCCTGAAGTAGACGCGTCGCACACCACTTTGTCTACTGTTTTGGCCGTGGCGGGATGCGTGCTGCTCACGGCCTTTGTCCTCGTGCGCTTCGCATCGCGGAAGCTACACTGGACTACAAACTACAAGGACGCCAGGTACAACAAGATTGGCTCGGAAGAGAGACGTATTGAGTGAGCTTTGAGGTGCAGGAGGTGCGGCGTTTATACCCTGAGACATGCCTGGGCAGGCGACTGGCGTTGGGGACTGGCTTTTTAATGCAGCTTTTTCTTTTTATATCGGTACAAGACACTATGATCAGAGTGGCTCTGCGTGTGAATATTGGAAGATATTCTTTATGTTACTTGGTGCCTTTCAAAGACGGGTATGTCGGCATCTGCATCTTGAGAACAGACTTGCACAATGTAGAGGTGGAGGTTGATGATGGCCATGTGTCAGAAGTTAAGAACCTACAAAGACTGGATCAAATGAAGTGATCCCGTCTACTCATTGAGCTGTATCTGTGCGTGAAGCCTACGGCCCCTAAGCTGGCAGCTCAGAATCTTGGCCAACAAGACCAGAGACAAAAGACGAGTCAGTCACGCTATACACGGCCCGTCTGCTAGACCACCCGAGGGAAACGTCTTTACAAGAGCATGGTGCCACCCGCGGCGGCCCTTTGTGCACCACATGGCACATTCCACGCGGTAGATACATAGCTGTAGTTTCCATAGAGCTCTGGTGTAGAGCATTGAAAGAGCATCACCATCTCCATTTACTCGCGAGTGATCAAAGAGTGATGATTTCGAGGCAAGGGACAATAGACAAACTACTCACATGCAGGACTCTTTCGTGGTACTGGACGGGGCTTTTGCTCCCGATATGCCTCCGTGAATGGCAAGGACAAAGTATCTACGTGGCTGGGATAACTTCAAGCTACTTAGCTGAGCGAGAGACGCCCCAAGCCAGCCTCGCTTCATGTTTCAAGGCTTTAATTGCTGGCGCGTGGCAACGCCAAGGTTTAAACAATGGCCTGTTTTGGTCAGTGGAAACGGTCGTGAGAGAGACAGCGGGGCTCACATTCCAGCGATCGCCATGTGAAGAATCCACAGTTCGTGCCTTTGCCGAACGGATGTGGTGTAATAGACATCAGGGCCTACAGTAGCCATTTCCTGCTTGAGTGGTGGGTGGCATGCTCTGGAATGGAGGCTGTGGATAGTGCAGACTCGACTCTGGCGCTTACAACTCTAGCCTGTCGTCACATACCCTCCGCCATGGATGGTCGCCATCAAGACCTCGGTAGAATTAATGGACGAGACTGCTGATATTTGTTGGGGAAAACACATGATGGGATAGCAAGTAAGGGATATAGCTGTTGGAAAACCCCATAGACAACACAACCCTCGGACATCCGCTTGCTTGTGGCTATGAACCAAGAGATGCACTTGTTGTACAAATATACAACAGTCGGTTCATCGATGATACCGCTGTAGGCCTTCACGTTATAACAAGGCCTGGGCTAGTAAACGGTACCGGATTAATCTTGCCACAGTAAACCCACGCTCGTTGACTTGTTCTTACTTTCTCCCCTTGATCGACCATCTCCGCCCCTGCATCCCCGCCCCCCTTTTGGCAACAGTCGTCGCCGGAAGCGATCGCAAGGTGCGAGCTGGGGATAGCTTCGTACAGAAAGCATAACTTTGTACCTATGCCTGGCTAGGCCTCCTAATGTGAAGCTTCTCAGAGCGATCCAGTGATGTCTTTGAGTTTCACTCCGGATTGGGTAGATATCGCCGTTGGAGAAACGAGCTCTCGATGGATCTTGTGATGATGGTCAACCCAAGTTGGATGACGATGGCGACAGTTAACTTTTTGTGCTTAACTCTGTCGATGTGTGATGTTGATGGATATAAGACATACAAGTATCACATCTTTCACCAACTCACTCTCACCTCATCCCACAACTTGGAGCGTTTGCTGCAGTGACTCTTATCAACTCCACCACTCACAAGATGAAGTTTACTCTCATCATCGCGGCCGCTCTGTTCGCGTGTGTTATGGCGGCTCCGGCCAACAGGCACCACATCGTCGTGCGCGACTCGGACTCGGACTCGGACGAGTTCATCGACGTGACGGGCGACGACAACCTCATGAGCGCAAAGCACCACCTGGGCCCCGTCGACGGCGTCGTCAAGAAGCCCAGGAAGTTCTCCAAGCGCCAAAAGTACGCGCACAGCATCACAAACAGCGCCGAGCTCGTCGCGTACCTGACGGAGATGAGGGACAAGGTCCACCAGCGCACGGAAAAGATTGGTAAGTTTGATATTGCCGATATCATAGTGCTGGTTGCTAACTCGTGCTCCTAGACGCCATCATAGTCAAGGTCAAGGCCGGTGATAAATCCAAGGCACAGGGGACTACCTCTGGTATCAGACTATTCCACAACATCCGATCTCTCGTATCCAGCGCTGTCTCCATTCTCAACGGATCTCCTAATCTGGACCCGGAAGATGTCGAGCGCGAGGATATCCTTGGCTATATCCGCGACATCGTCTCCGACATTGTTACCTCGACCAAGGGAATGATTGGCATGACGGGGACAGACGTCGGAGTAGGCGCCTTGGTTCCCGTCACGTCCATCCTGTCCAACTTTGTCGAGTGCATCGTCGGTCTGGACCCGGCCATTGTCCCTGATATGAGAGAGACACTGGGCCCGGTGGTTGCTGGAGGGTCTGGCAGCTACGACGGCCTCGAACGTGCTGGCGGTGTCCTTGGTGGTGTGCTGAGCCCCGTCACTGGTATCATCGAGTCGCTAAGGATGGCGGGTAATGGTCACTATTAAGGATGGCGATGGGTATGAGACTTTGCAAAGCTACGATAGCATGATGGGATGACGGGACTTTGGCCGGCGTAATTGGGTGTACAATGCATGGATAAGGAATAAGGGATAGCTTATAGGTAATACATAGTAGTGTCAATGCTCAGGATCTGTATGAGTAGTGAGTTTATTTATCTACTCAGGTGCTTGGATACAACGAAACCTGATCTTCTCTGCTACCGCAGCAGATGCAAAGCGACAGAATCTTATCGTTGATGATGAGGACTGACGGCATGTTTAGATGCGAAGGCCTGAAAAAGTCGAAGAAATATATTGCAGCACACCAGGGTATCAACAAACACTCTACGCAAACACACCATTCCAGATCCAACGGCCGCCCGACCTTCTGGCCAAGTGTCAGGTGCCTAGGATCAAACGCCAGTATCGAAAGAAGTCGTCCTCCAGGACATCTAAATCCAACCTCAACCCTTTCCATCCAGCGCCGCCCAGTCAGGAACCCCCACTCGCAAAAGACCTGCCCCTAGAGGAAATCGAACTATCCGAGCCGACGCGCTTCTAGGCGTCGTCAATCTGGGTGCCGTTCTCATCATACTCGGCAACTTCTTCCAAGGCCGCCAAGCTCTCGCTGTCATGTCCGAGCTGGCGTCGCGCGTGGAGCACGGCGATGCGCTTGTTGTCCGGCCGAAGAATACTCCACATCTCGGCCGTGACAGCCACGGCGCTCACGTCGGATCCGCCGCGAGACCTCATCGCCTTCATCCAGGCGTACTGCTGACCCCCGAGTCTCCATATCATGTTGTACGCGTAGTTGTAGCCCAGCTTGAACATTGTTGATGCTTTGAGCAGCTCCCATTTGCTCAAGGCCGGATCGCCATTCCAGGAGTCAAGCAAGGGCTTGACTTGTCTGGAGGTCATCAGCTCTTGCGGTGGCTGAATCGAGGACCATTTCTGGTGAAGCTCCTTGACCTTTGTGGCGAATTCATTATTCAAATAATCGATTTTGCTGCCGGCCATCGACACCTTCCACTCCTTGGTCACTTCCGAGATTTGTGCGTGCAGAGTGTGCATGAGTCTCCCGATGATTTTGGAGTCGTTCCGCTGACTCTCAAACTCATCGCAGAGACGGGACAAGTCTTTATCCCAGGCTTGGACTCCCGGGACGTGAAGCGCTTCGGAGAAAATCTTCAGAGCCTCTCCAATGGTGTTTTCTGCCACGTTAAACTTGAGATGATCGAGTATGTGAACGTAACCATCCCTGTTGACGTATCTGGAGCTTCTATCGTTCTGGTACTCGGGGTCCTTGCTCTGCATCTTCATGTCGCGTTTCAACCGCTCGTAATCTTCGCGTTCAAAAATGAGACCCTGCTTGGCCTGGTCGACGAGAAGACTGACCAGCGTGCTGAGCGCCACAGCTCGCTCGCTGTTGACACCTCTCTCAAAATAGCAGAGCTTCTCCTTGAACACAGTGGCGATGCCCAAATAGGATTGCTGCATGCTGAACGAGACGGCCGAGTGCAAAAACTCAGTGCAGGCACTGTCGACATCATGGCTAGTACTGAGGATTGACTGAAAGCTCGGGTTCATCTTTCTGAGATAGCCCTGCTTGACGAGGTCTGGTTCGATGGGCTTGGCCGCATTGGTGAAGTTGGCAACGATTTGAGGATCCCAACATACCCAGGCCTTGTCACCGTCGTAGTCACCGCCCGACAGCAGATCGGCAAGCGGAGACTTGCCTTTGGAGGAGAACACGATGACGTCCTTTAGCCGTTTGAGGGCGGGCCGGAATACTGCCTTGACCTTTTGAATGTCACTCACAAAGTGTGCCGGTGCTCGCGCGACCAGAATATCGATGCCGTCCAGCAACGTGTCGGACTCGCCGTCAGCCTGGAACTTGGAAGAGAAGGCAAGTTGAACTTCCCCTTCTTCCAGAACCCCGGCAAAGTCAACCACCATGTATGCATATGTTGACCGAGGGATCTTGATGTTCATTTTGGATTTGAGCAGGTCTGCTTGTCGTTTTTGGCTGTTCCACACAAGGTCCCTCAAGTAGCGACACTTGGTTGCATCGAAACCGGCGTCAAGCATGTATGAGATGATGTCCTCGTCTCGTTCTGGCAGCGCACCCAGAAATGGAATATGACCCAGATTGGAGCGATCAAATCCACGATGCGTCCACCCGCGAAGATTTGTGGGATGGGTCATGGCGGCGAGCTGACCCCCAATCTCCTCACGGAGACCATTCACCAAGTGGTTAGATATGGCTTCCCTCATGAGATGGGGCAAGGGAGCTCGTGCCTCAAGCACTGGGATGAACTGCTGGTTGAGCGCGGCCGGCCTTAGCTCCTTCGACCATTCACGGACTTCAAATGTCCGGTGATGTATGTCCTCGAAGTCGCACTTCCATTTTCGCTGGGAGGGAAATGTCTCGATCCAATCATTGTCGTCGAGCCCGTCGTCGTCAACATCAACAATCCACATCCCCTTGGCACTGCCGATACGGGCTTGGAACGCACAAGGAGCCTCCTGAAGGCCTAAATGGGTGGCCACTTTCCGTGCAAGACCCCGGGACATTCTTCCAATACCGTCACCCATGTCTTTTTGTAATGCCTTTTCGCGATCGCTCATATCTTGACGAAACCCCAAGAGACTCTCTTGATGCCGAAACTGATGCTGCTCAACAACGGTTGTCGGTACCGTCTTGCTCAAGCCTAGTAAAGAATCAGTTAGCCGCAAACCTGTGAATTGGAAGAACTTACTGAGGGCAAGCCGCGAGAACAGCTTTGGTACAGGCTGGGAGGCATTGCGCTCGACACCGATGGCCCAGTTCAAGAGGTCGGAGCGCCGCATCTTTGTACGCATCGCTGGGGACTTTGCTTCTTCTAATGAGGGAAAAAGGTCTTGGGGAAGGCCAAAGTTGATGCCATCAGTAGCAAAAAAGTATACGCGCTCCTGCATGATAGTAATGGTCTTGTGAGGAGGTTGAGAGTCCTTGATAGTCTTCTTTGCTCCACGGGTAAAGAAAGGTACCCACGACCGCCCAACAAAGTAATGTATGCTGTCAGTGAGCCACTTGATGATTTTACCTGGCCCTTGTTCATCCTGCTTGATAATGTCTGGAGCATCTCTGGACGTCGGGGATGGCATGATTATTTCCATGAAACGATCTGCTCCAAAGCGGCGACCTAGCCGATGCCCAAGCTCTAGTCGCGGCGAGTGCAGTTTGAGTCGGTACAGTGGGTCAGATTCATCGGTGCCATACACAAACTCTGCGAGTAAGGCGACGGTCTTATCTTGTGATGCAAAAGAGCCCAAGGCCGCTTCCCATGCAGCAGTGTCGCAAGCCGGGGGGAGGCCTTGGCCCACGAAGAGTCGATGATTGAGTATCTGGCCGCGGAATTTTGACTGCTTATGCCAGGCATCAGTGGGTTTGTATTCGAGATCCCATTGAGCCAAGTCGACCTGACAATGAATCGCGGCTCGTGTCAATTCCCACAAGATGATAATAGGGGCCTGATTCAAGCCCGGGATGGGAAACTTTGCTGTTTCATTGTCAGTAAACAAGCAACAAGCCTTATCAAGATATACTGACGCCAAATGTTTCGTAGCCGGTCCGTCAGGGCACATGAAGGAGCCTCTTTGGGAAAGAATGGGGAACCAAGAATTGGCGTATCCAAGTCAGCCATCTCTGGTAGGCTAGAGTATGCTGTGGCAGGACTACTAGAACGTATTGGCTCGCCACGCCTGGCATCAAGAGGTTGAGGCCGAATGAATGGCCGGGGAGTCTCTGGCGCAGGAAGTACTGGCTCGTCGAGGACCACTTCACTTGGCGCTTGGTACTCAAACTTGCGCAGGGAAAAGCGACTCTGGGGCCCATTGGCCACCTCAACTGGTGGCTTATACTCATACTGGCGCAGTGAAAAGGACTTTTGGGTGTCTTTGAATGAATGGTCAGACACGATTGTGGTAGCTTGAGTACTGGCGGCATAGTCGTCGGTGGCGGTGGAGAAGACGGTCGGGGCGAGAGAAACCTTGCTGGAGTTTATGGAACGACTTCCAAACGAAAGAGATTGTTTATTGGAGAGGGGTTGCTGGCTGGAAAAACTGGCGGCGGTGCTGGCGAAGCCATTGAAGGAGGCTGCGTCGTGTCTCTCGGGCCGTCCCGCTGATGCACGAGTTGACGCCCTGGTGCGAACCGGGATGTCGTCGATACTGTCAGAGGGTGAATCGCCAGCACCGGGGCCATCGGTAGAGTTCCTGGTACGTTTTGCGCCTGGGTCTGGAAACTCGTCGGACTTGCGCTTGGCATATTTGGAGCGCTGATGGTTGACAATATTATCATCCTGGAGCAGCTTCAGCAGAAAGATCTGGAGTTGGGCCCGTTCCTGGGAATTCAAGCGGGAGCGATGTGGGTCATGGAAGGACGATTTGATCGGGGTGGTGTCAGGGTCGCCGCGGGGCTTTGGAACCCAATGCTGCAGGTGTTCGTTGGCTTGCTCGCGGAAACGGCCTAGACATGTCGCGAGGCGGCTGGGATCTTGGAACTTGAGATAATGCGCGCGACGGTAGATGGCCTCTGCTCGTTCTTGTTCCTCCGTGCGACGCAGCAGTCGCCGCTTGCTGGGCGACTGAGTCGGGTCGGGGATTTGGAGCTGGAGCTCGAAATCCGAGTTGAGAGAGCGAATTGTGCGATTGAGTTCGTCTTGTGCCTGTAGCTTCCTAGAAGAGCTGAGATTGGCCGACATGACGACCAGCGCCAGCAGTAGGCCAAAAGTATAAAGAGACAAGTTCAAGCTGTGGCGGCCGTTGCTTTCCAACGATTGTAGGTAAGGTCTTTGCGAAAGGTCTGGCCAATGCGCGCGCAAAAGAGTACGGAACGAACGATGTCTCTAGGCGCTGGATCAGCTCAGCCCTGCAGATGTCGCAGCGTCGCAGCCTCGAGAAACTGGTCCAAAGTAGCAAACAACTGGATATCAACATCACAAAAAGACGGCGATTGGACAGAGAGTCATGGCGGATCCCAGATGTTGGAAAGATTGGCGAGGAGAGTGGGAGGAATCGGGATGGACAGTGAATAGGGAGCCCGATCCCCCACGCTCAAGGGACATAAACAAGGGACAACCCACGTGAGAAACAGCGAGACTTGATGCGAGCAGCAATTGGATCGATTGAGGATTTACACTTTTGCCTGCAGCTGGCAAACATGAGGCCAACCATCTGTTGTCTATTGTCTCCGGCGCTTCCATCCTTGAAAGCAGCATCCAATTGTTGTTGTAGGCTTCGGTTTGGACCTGACGGGAACAAAAGAAGGCGGACCAACGGCCTTTATTTATCCGGGAGCACGGCATCTCATGCCGTGCCTCCGCGTCCTGCATTCCCTCGCCTCCAATCCCTCCCGCTCATCCACTCCAACCAACCAGAGGGAAACGATCAGCCGCCAAGGCTCCCTTCTTTCCTCCAGGACCGCTAACTTGAAAGCCGAACCGGCCCCGCCTCACAGCGGCATCTTCCCCTCTTCGCCCGCATCGCTGCTATACGCAAGGGACATACTCGGAGTTCGGCATTCGTGAACCCTCTTCTGCACTCAAAACATTGCTTCGTCAGGACTATCGCGACTTTTGTTTGGCTCCGAGCTCGATTCAGAGCCGACAACCCGCTTAATCATGGCCGAGAACCCTAGCCCAGAGGAGCGGGCTGCCATTGAAGAGCTCACCCCCGAGGAGGCCAGTCGCATCATTCATTCTCATCGCAAAGTTCGCTATGGTGAGTCCACGGGCGCGAGACGCCATGGCAGCGACATGCTGCGAATAGCGTCAAATGAAGTGAACCATCAGATCCGCTGACCTCTCTTCCAGGTACCGCCTGTTGGCCGTGTCGCCAGCGCAAGGTGAAGTGCGACAACAAGCAGCCGTGCGAAAACTGCGTCAAGAGGGAACATCCTCGGCTATGTTCCTACAAGCCCAACCGCTCCTCAACGTCCAAACACCCATCTGCGCCATCAGAAGAAGCAAGTCAGAGCAATCGCAAGAGGACGCACTCATTCTCAGAACCTCGTCCCGAGGAGAGTGTGCGCAAAGTTGAGCGTCAGGACAGTTGGCCAAGGACCATCGGTGCGTCCGGAATCTGCATATCTCGGTCAGACCACCAACTAACAAAAACATCACAGCAAGCATTGATGAGCCCGAGGCGGGAGGAGACCGCTATCTCGGCCAGAACAGCATTCCTGCTTTACTGCGCGAGCAGTCTTCACCCATCAACAAGGGCGAGAACATTGACATTCGCCAGGACATGCGGTCCATCCTCGGCCTGGACACATCAGCGCCCTTTCCGCTGATGTCGGCCCATCATCTGCATCGAATGACCCAAGATATCTCAAACGAATTGCCGTCGGATCGAGAAGTCATGAAGTGAGTATTTGTGACTAGTAGTGGCTGCGACGGCGTTGCTAGGAGCGACTGTTGACAAACGCTTAGACTGTTCCGCGCGTACAAGGAAATACCGCAACCTTTCTGGGGATTCGTGATGGACATTGATGACCTGGAGTCCAAGCTCATGGTCTACCTTGAAGAACGATCTCGCAACGCGACAAGCGGCGTCAAGTCCACAAAGCCTGTCACGGCATCATGGCTAGCCATCCTGTTCGCCGTCTTGGCTGTTGGTTCTCAATACCACGAATCTCCCTATCACATCCGCACCCGAGATTCCCAGCGATATATCCAAATCTCTTTCCACTTCCTCCGACTGGGCAACTTTCTTCTTCGGTAACCACTGCTCCTTGTTCTTATCTCTAGAGAGGGCTTCAGACTGACGCGTTGTAGACCTTCGTTCGATTCGATCCAAGCGCTTCTTCTTACCAGCTTCGTCCTGTTGAACGACATGAAGGCCGAGGCATCCTGGGCACTGATGGGCTTGACCTGTCGTCTCGCCCAATCTCTAGGCTTGCATAGGATGACACCCAGCGAGAGCCGTGACAGCACACCGCCAAATACCCTATCAAAGGAAATGATACGACGAAGATTGTGGTGGAGTTGTGTCTGGCACGATACCTTGACGTCGCTCTCCTTCGACCGGTGAGTGTTTTCTATCGGCCGTTCGTGCCAGTGTTCGGATTGCTGATGATATATTAGATGTCCGATGACAAACTTTCCCTGTTGTCCTATTCCCATCATGTCACTTGCGGAAAACGGCAGTTATTCGTACCTCGAGACCATGTATCATCTCATGGAGATCATCTCGCGACGCCTGAACCCCGATACCATGATGGCTTCGACGTACAGCCAAATTGTCGACAACTGCGAGGCTGTTGAGACTCTTCGAAACCGCACCTCGCAACAATTGCAGTTCAAAGGAAACTGCAAGACTGCGCTTGATCGCCTACAACACTATGCTATTCGCCTCCATACCTCTTTCGTCATCTCGGTGGCGTGTCGTCCAGCACTGCGGAGGGACTGCGACTTCGATCCCGAGCAGAAGAAGACTCTAGCAGATCGTTGCAAGACCAACCTAACCGAAACCGTACAAATGTTCCTTGCTATGCATCAACTATCCGCTATCCCCACGAGAAGCTGGGCCTTCACGTATCATGGACTATCATCGGCGCTATTGCTTGGCATTTTGTGCGAGACAAAGACAGACCCCGAAGTCCGGCAGTTGCAGGGCGATCTGATCGCGGCCCTCTCGGCGACGGCAGCCAAGGACGTTAGCTCACCCGAACCGCATGTCGTCACTACAGACAAGGACATTGAACTTTCCGGGCCGTTATACAGGGCATTGACGGCGCTCAAGAACATTTATGACCACGGCTCCATTGTTCCCACTCACTTGAAGAAAGAGGGAGACGCCTCTGCCGCCGGCAGCGGGAGCCGGACGCCGCAGTTTCCGTTTGGACCCGGAGGTCAGCTTGCCGGATCCAGCAACCCGAACTTCCGCAACGTCTCGCAGAGTGCCGACCCGCGGGAAGACGCCGCTCTCGCCATGGCGGAGATGCAAAACGGAGGCGCGTCGATGCAAGACTTTGCTGGGTTAGTACCATCTTGTTTCCTCTTCCGTGTAACTCTTCTAAAACCACCCTGTCCTAGAATCCCATATGGTCAGCAGATGCAGGCTAATAGTAACCTCAACCTCGACAGCATGGGCCCGATGAACGTCGATCCCACTCAGTACATGGCTCCCATGGATCTGTACGAATCTATCTGGGGTGGTATGTTTTTTCCTTTCCCTGAAGATGCCGTCGATGGTCCAGAACTGACTCGCCACGCCTCAGAATCGCCGGACCCGTGGAATACGGGAATGGACTCGTTGAACTTTGACTTTCTGGCCCAGCCGCCACCGGGCCAACCTCAGCAACAGTTTTACTTTTAACGTGTCTGAATGTGTAGGACTACCGCATCGGGACCTAGGACAATGGTTACCCGAGGAGAATGGTTAACGTGGCATAGGCAGGCGAGTTAGATATCGCACGTAGGGGAGACTGTAAAACAGGCATGGCGCGACGGCATCTCACTAGTCAAGGGCACTCGAGCTTCCAAATCATTCATAATATTCAAGTCATTTACTTTTCTGGTCGGTGTCTCTCTCGTCCGGGTTGTGAAAGAGCCGGGCCCCAAAGTAGACTGGAACTCTGAGCTCCATCACTTGAAGGGCTCGAGATATGCAGGCAGCAAGCAGCAACACCCCCGTGGCCCATGATTCGAAAGCTCGCAAATCGTCAGCGCTCTCTTTGATCGTCCCGACGTCACGAAGGACGTTCAGATCGCACTCAGCAGCCAAGGCCAGAGGTTACACAGCCCGGACGGGCTGCCAAACCGTCTCGACCGTGAGGCAGAGCCGTGGCGACAAATCAGTGCTCATCATCCGATTGCGGCTTTCTCATTCCGCCCACCCAAGGTGCACTACAAGCTTTCCACCGAAGGATATCGGGAGGACCTGTTCTTGACCCTAGCAACGGCCTGTCTCTTTTTTTTATTTGGGTCAAATGTCCGATGGACGATCGGCGCTTGTCTACTTCTTCCGTCGGGAGGTGGTAGCCACCATCTTCTTCTTGAGATGCTTGGGCAGTTTGTCCTTGCGCTTCTCGCGCTTCGCCTCCTTGACGGCCTGCTTGTGTGCCTGAGGAAAGGCGGTTAGCGTGTGCCAAGCTCGGGGGATCAGTGATCACGGGTGCAAACCTTCTTGTCGTCCTTATCCTCGAAGCGGCGCCCGCGGGGAGTGCCCTTGTCGAAGCGGCTCTCGTCCTGTGAGTCGTCATCGTCGGAGAGGGACCCTCCAGAGCCGTCAGTGTCTGAAGTGGAACCATGCTCGTCGTCATCTTGGCCTTCGGCCTTCTTGGGAGCAATGACTTGGTCTGCTAGCAGGTTGCTGTAGACGAGATCGTTGCCCTCGCCTTGGTTAACCTTTTGGGCGTCCTTCTCAATGTCGTACACCTGCTCCAGCGTCTGAGGGATGTACTGGTTTCGGAACACTTCGTTGTCAACCTCAACCTCAGCGGCTTGGTCCTCTGTGGCGTCTGCGCGGGTCTCGTACAGGACCTCGATCGCCTTGGTCATCTCAGGCTCCTCAACGGCTCCCTCCGGGACTGTGATAAAGTTGAAGATGGCACGGTCGGCGAGAGTGTCGACGCCTTTGCGGCGGAAGAAGTCGCCAACGTTTTTGATATCCATACGCAGGAACTCGAGCGACCGGGGATGGTCAGGCTCGACACTCTGAGAGACATCGATAATGTACAACTTCTCGTTGTGGTAAAGAATGTTGTACTCGCTCAGATCGGCATGCACGAGACGGCAGACTTGGTAGATGCGGCGCATAATGCCCAGGAGCTGGACGTAAAGCTTGTGCCACTGGTGGTCGACATCGTCGCCGGCGAGAACAGCATCACGGAGGCGAGGATAGGCCCAGCCCTTGCGGTCGCCAAGGAAGCCCATGACAAGGACGTGCAGCTTAAGGCTAATGGGCTCTGGGCAGGGAATACCAGAGTTGAAGATCCTGCGCAGGTTACGGAATTCCTTCTCCGCCCAGAGCTTGACCATCTTGCGGTTGTTTCCCTTGTCAAAGCCACCCTTGAAACGGTGCTCACCAGTGATGTAGCGCTCTCGATCCTTGAAGCTGAGGATGGCCGTCTTGTACACCTTGATAGCCCTCTGCGTGGTCTCGCCTGTCCGGTCGTCGTGCTGCACGGCGCCGTAGACATTGGCCTCCTTTCCGGTACTGATTGCTCCGTGGACCTCGCTCACGAAGCCGCGGTTGATCATCTGGAGGAGGATCATACGTGTCCGCTGGTCCAGGACCTGATCGCTGGTGGCGCGGTCGGCCTTGTCCTTATCCTTGTCCTTGTCGGCATCTTGCTTCACAGTGTCGAGACGGATCCTCCCGGCGTGTTTGGATAGGGCGGATACTTGATCGTCTATACTGGAAAAGGTGTTTGCTGTAGGCTTTTGCTGATTTGAGCGAGGGACAACGGCGCCATCTTGTGCGCTACGCTGGCGGTTGTAGGATTTTGTTAGGTCGCCACCGTCGGCGGACCACTCCTTCTCCTCGAGCTCCTCTTCATCGTCAAATATATCGTTGAGGTCGTCGTCATCGTCTTGGCCCTCGGGCGCAGGCTCCTCACGCTGGGTCTGCAGCTCACGGGGGATCTGCTCCGTCTGTTCGTAGCCCTGGTTGGCCGTGTATGTGTACGGCGGCTGGTGAGGAGCAGCCGGGGAGGCGGTCGCATCGCCTGAGTGATCCATATTAAAGGATTCGCTGAGCGTTTGCGGGGATGTGATGTTTGACGATCAGGTTGAACGGATCGTGACTTGAAGTCTCAAATATCAAAGAGGCGTTGTGGAATTTTTGTGCAACCTTGGAGAGTTGTCGCGGGGTTCAAAACGGTGCTTATCTTATCGTAAAATGTGCGTGAGGGAGGGGACTTTTTAGGCACGTTTTCAGTGGGGTCATTGATCTATCCTGGTGAGTCATGGAGGGGCAAGTTACAGTGGGAGTCACCCAACTCATGAGCCATCCATTCTCACTTTGCATCATCATCAACATCGACAGTCATACACATCGTGAGATTTTCGTGGTGTTGCTACACGCAATGCGGCTCCTAGTGGAGATGACTACTACCTTATTCCCGGATGACTCTCCTCCTCTCCCTTGGGCTTCGGAGCAATTCCGCCTAGAGCCCAGAAGGGAACGGCAACCCGTGATCCGGCCGTTCAACTCCACAGCTGTGTACAACAGAGTATCGAGTCATGAATTTCATTCCCGGGGAGCCTGGGCCATGTGAAGCCTACGCCACGATGATGCTGCCAGGGCAGCAGGGCCATGCTATTCAGGACCTGCATAACTGGGCACAGCCTACACGCAGGTACCCAGGGTTCCAGGTCTTTGGATCTGCAAAAGTGGTTTTTCCCAAGCATCTTCCAAGACCTTCCAAGACTCTTCGACATGCGACGATCACAGCCATGGCATGACTGCCAAAGTATCAAGATGCCCTCGGTGAGGGCCGAGTCCCTGTCGATCAAAGATTCTCGGCGTCCGCCTGGAGCATCGTGATAGGCCTCCCGAGATCCAATCTAGGGATACCTTAAACCAAGCCCGGAGGTCCCTTGTCCGACAGCCAGTCCGACGGAAGTGCCACGCCCCGGACATGGCTTCGTTGCCCGATGTAAGGTCCCTAACCCTGAACCTTGATGCTAGCCCCAGTTGCTCGGAATGCGAATGGTCAACCATGCTTTACTGGATTTAGGCACATTCCTCACAATACTCTCTGGACACGGGCCACATTCCTCATTAAGCTCTCCTAGATGGCTTCAACCACTCCAGGCTTGGCCAGAATGCTATGCTTGTCATCCAGAAGTGCCTGGAAGGTGGCGTCGCCCTAGATCCGGCCACCTGGGTTAGCCAATCTCTTGGAATCGTCGCATGGCAAAATGTCTTGAAATATCCGGGTCCAGGCACCCATTTCTCTCCCTCCAGTTCTTGCCAACGCTCAGAACCATCACTCTCTACCTCCACCCGCCACCATGAAGTTCAGCTCGGTTGCCTTCCTGCTCCTTGTGGGCTGCATCAACGCCATCCCCGTTGAGCTTTCAGGGAGTCATGAACTCGATACGGATATTCCGGATATCCCAGAATTGCCCCAGGACGACCTCTTCGACAGCGGTGTCACCGAGTACAACGCATCGCACTTCGTTCCCCGAGCCGATGGAAACAAGTTCCGTCTTGGACAGGTCCACAACGACAACTGGAAAAAGCCAGAGGTCCCCCTAGCATTGTTTAAGGTGTACAACAAGTACAAGAAGCCTGTCCCCAAGAGGCTCCAGCGAGTCGTCGATAAGAAGCACGGCTTTTTGAATCTCAAGGCAGGGGCCCTGACGGGTACTGCCTCGGCAACACCTCCCGCGTACTACGACTCCCAATATGTCGTGCCTGTCCAGATTGGCTACCCGGCTCAAAACACCTTCTTGAACTTTGATACTGGCTCTTCTGATTTGTGAGTCCTGTCAACCTGATATGCTGCGACTCAAGCTAACCCTGTTGCAGATGGGTCTTCTCATCGGACACCTACCAGCCTGACCAACAAGGTCACATCCTCTACAAACCGGGCAAGTCCAAGACCAGCAAGCGGCTCAGCGGCCAGACGTGGGCCATCCGATACGGCGATGGGACTGGCGCCAGCGGCATCGTCTACAGGGACGTTGTGAGGGTCGGCAACACCTTTGTCAGGTACCAGGCGGTGCAGTCCGCCGTCGAGGTCTCGGATGGCATTGCTCAGGACAAGTTCGCTCACGGCATCATGGGCCTGGCCTTTACCAGCCTCAACACTGTGCGGCCGACCCGGCAAAAGACGTACTTTGAGAACATCCAGAATAACCTTGCTCTCCCCGTCTTCACGGCCAACTTGCAGAAGGGCAAGCCAGGCAACTACAACTTTGGCTACATCAATCAGGCCGAGTACTCTGGGTCCATCTACTTTACGCCCGCCGACAGGAACAGCCCCTGGTGGCAGTTGACGGTGCAGGGCTTCCAGGTGGGCAAGTCCAAGTACACCAAGTACAACTACTCTGCCATTGTCGACACGGGCACCACCCTGCTCCTGTTGCCCAAGACAATTGTCACTGCCTACTACAAGCAGGTCAAGGATGCCAAGCTGGACTCGGAGATGGGCGTGTATATCTTTCCCTGCACGTCGGCTCTCCCTGACTTTTACTTTGGTATTGGCAACTACCGTGGCAAAGTCCCCGGCCACTACATCAACTACGGAAAGCTCACATCGACTACCTGCTACGGCGGTATTCAGAGCTCGGATGGTATCGGATTCGCCATCCTCGGAGATATTCTCCTCAAGGCGCAATTTGTGGTATTCAACATGCAGACACGGTCGGTGGGATTTGCGAACAAGAAGACAGTAGAACCAGCAAAGAGCGGATAGAGTTGCCATTTCTTCTTGCATTGAGAAAAGCGTGGGCGTTGTGGCGGCAGGGCGGTCTTGCGAGTTTAATACACGGTCGTTTATGGGTTTTAGTTTATGAATAAGAAATTGCTTAACAACATTCCTCGCCTGTCCCTTGTTGCCGAGTTTGCCGCTTTGAGCTTAGGCATGGAAGCTACAGTAGATGGCTTGTCGTGAGTTTAGTCGCCGCAGGGGTAAATGAAGTCTAGCTAAATAGTGTACCAAGCCCAAGGCTTTAGACCGGGTTTACCAGCAAGTGTGGCAAGGTTGAGGCTCCACGCTGTGATGCGACCTTGTTGATTTCAAATGGATAACCGTGACCGATTGTGGAGGTTGATGAGGTTGATACAAATACACTTGCAGAAACGGGGCAATCTCGCGAATATCTCGACCCCTGGCAGCTGAGGCTCCCGGAGATTTCGGACGTAAGGTCATGTCATGCAGTCGTAGGGCTGCTCGGCCGTGTTGAGCGCCACTCAAGCGTGACATCAGCGGATCCCCAACACCTGGATCGGCATCTCCAACCCCCACAGGCGTTAAAGAAGGAATGGAATGGCGGGAGCAATGAGCTATAGGCTATATACCGGACCCCTTCAGCAGCCATGAGCATGACGGATCAAGATCAGGCGCCTCTCGAACTCTCTATCGCGAACCTGCAAGCCCTCGACCGCCTCAACAACCCGTCTCTATCCAACATGAGCGAGAGCATCCTCGTCCTCGGCGCTGGCGAGCTGGGCCTCAGCGTGCTCGATGCCCTGTCGCGACACCCCCGCAGACAGCAGCACCGCACCAGGATCTCGGTTCTTCTGAGGCAGGCAACGCTGGACTCTGCGGCGCCAGACAAGAAGAAGCGCATACAGCACATCCGGGCTCTCGGCGCCAACTTTGAAGCCGCCGACGTGGTCAGCGCCAGCGTGGCGGAGCTAGCGGCGATATTCAGCAACTTTGACAGTGTCGTCTCGTGCAACGGCATGGGTTTGCCGCCAGGCACGCAGATGAAGCTTCTCGAGGCGGTGCTCAAGGCCAAAGTGAAGCGCTACTTTCCCTGGCAGTTTGGCATGGACTACGACATCATCGGCGAGGGGAGCTCGCAGGACCTGTTTGACGAGCAGCTCCAGGTGCGAAAGGGCCTGCGGGCACAGAGCGAGGTTGACTGGGTTGTTGTGTCGACGGGCCTGTTTATGAGCTTCCTGTTCCTGGCCGACTTTGGCGTCGTCGACTTTGGCAACAAGACGGTGCGCGCGCTGGGGAGCTGGGACAACAGGATCACGGTGACGACGCCGGGGGACATTGGGCGGGTAACAGCCGACGTGGTGCTGGACCCGCGGGACGTGCAGTCACAGGTTGTGTTTACGGCGGGAGACACCATCTCTTACGAGGCGCTCGCGGACCTGCTCGACGCGCGCTTCGAGACCGAGTTCCGGCGGGAGCTGTGGGATCTGGCGGAGCTGCGGCGGCAGATGGACGAGGATCCCAACGCCATGGTCAAGTATCGCGATACGTTTGCACGGGGACGTGGGGTCGCGTGGGATAAGAGCGAGACTGTGAATGCGCAGCGGGGGATCGACATGACGGATGCGAAGCAGTATCTAGGCGCGCTCGAGGTGAGGCTCGGGGGAGAGGAAGCATGATGGCGGGGATGTACTGTATGTACGGTGTGAATGCACGAGGATGGTCTGTCTGCCAATGTGATACTGCGTCATGGCGTTGAAAGGGGAAACACGGAGTATCACGGCCAAGCGAGCTGGACCTTGAGAGAATCGCAAGGCAAGGTAAGGAGGTAGGGCAGTTAGTTATTGGTGGAAGCGCCGTGATGGTTTCATTGCAGGATGCCTTACCCTATGGCCGTCTGGCTCGACCCGTTGCGTGACTGTTTTCTGCCTGGATGGGATGTGTTGGGTCAACGGTGCAGAAGTGATGGTGATGTGAGACTGTGTCTGATTGCCTGAGACTATTACTGCAGCAGGTTGTATTAGGAGATGGAGAACGAGTGTTGAGTTTACAGCATGAAGCCGTCCGGGTTCCCGATTTGTTGGTATCCGTGTCGCCGAGATGCCGAGTGTCCGGGGTACATAACATAGCCAAGACTACCCACCTACCTACCCAGATAGGGGAATTCACTTATCAGCTGGACTTGCATTATGATGGTTGTCCTGGTGAAGAGAACTGGAGCCGCGAATAAGTCAATTGCCGCTCTTGTTAGTGACCGGCCCTTATCTGGGCTCATGATGCTGTGGTGGACTCTGGTGATACTACGCCAGAGACAACGCTGAAACCCGTTCACGTCACGCAAGACTTGGTCAACAAAGACAATGCATCATTGTTCATGCGCCGCAGTTTCAGAATTAAAGAGTCCTCAGGCGTCATTCCCCAGGTTTCTTGTTTTTCCTCGGGCCCTGCTCCAGGTTCTGGTGTCACCCGGCCATGACTCTTTCCAGCAGCATCGGAGATGGCTCTAGGCAGCTCAGCTTGTATCTCTTACACAGAGAATGCACCGCCGTGGTACCTGGGTCCAGGATGACGACACCCTCTCTTCTGCTTATCGTCATGACGGCGCGTGAGCCATAAGCAAAACCCCCATGCCTCCAGACCAATCACGGCGTCTCGCGCCTCTAGTCACAAGGCGCGCTGCCTAAGGGAGCCACCACCAACGCCCTTTTTCCATGATGCATCCAGAGGCGGGCGACATCATGCGCCTCGCTGATAAGCTACGTATCGGGGGTTTTTACTCGCCGGTTCCTGGTTATCTGCCTATCACGACGTAGGGGCGACACCTCGTGGGCTTGCCTGTCTCTGCAGTTTTGAAAGCAGGTAACTAACCTACGCCGGAGCCGGGGCTGCGCCACCTGTTGATACAGTATCTCGCTTTCACCTGTAGGCTGTGATGATGCCCGGATCAGGACCGTGACTCACGACCCTAGTAGAGGTTGCCTTGTCCTGGCAGGCCGCTTTCCGGGGTTACCAGGGTAATCTACCTACGCCATCGAGAGCCCAGATGACTCCCTCTGGCTCGTCCAATCGCCGGGGTCTCGCACCAACACGCCCCCGGATGATATAACATCAGCCCTCTCGCCGCGAGTGTTCCAGATGCCTCTCCCAGCTTCCAACTCTGTGTCGGTTTCTTTTAGCGTCGAGCACGCAACACTGCCCAGTCTTTTGACAACCTGATCCTAGTTGCGCCATCGCTGATGCCCTTTTCGCAACCAACTCCACCATCCACTTACACCTGAACCCCCACCGAGCCCACGCCTATAACAACAGATAGCTTCGCCAGCCATGGAGTCTCTCCTCAACAGTATTGGAGATCTTCCAGCTGCCATCTCTCATAACAAGCACTTTCCTATTGGTGTCGATAATTCCACCAAGACCCGTGGTTACTCCTCCCGCAACCACTTCATCCGCGCAAACGCAAAGCGCCAGGCTCACAGCAAGGCCGCCAACGTCTGCCGCGACACGGGCTTCACCTGCACGACCGCCGTCTCCGGAACTCGCCGCTGCCAACGCTGCGAGCCCGTGACCTCGAACCCAGGTGCGCGCCGGCCCGCGCTCGAGAAGATCCTGCGCGACGAGCTGACCCTTACCAACCCGGACCTGCGCCGAGGCCGTGTCCCCCGGAGCCGCACCCAGCCCGCATGGGGCTCCGATGAGGTTGAGGGCCGGGATCTTGCCCGCAGCAAGGTCCCGCTGCCCAGCGACCGCTTCCGCCTCGCGAGAAAGCCGAGCCTCGAGAGGGAGGAGGCCTTTCGCGATGCTTCTACTGCAAAGGGCAACGTCTGGCCACGCCAGAGCATGCCTATGACTGATGATGCCGAGGTTGCCGAGCTATACCGCATGGGTCTGCTCTATGATGATGAGCAGGACCGCGGCGAGGCCTTTAGCCTTGACAGCATTGAGCATGAAGAGCCCGTGTACTCTGTTCGTCCCGCGAAGAGGTCGCGCAAGAACAAGAGGTCGCACAGCTTCAGCTTCAACGAGCCCTTGCATCTCGATCTCTCTTTCACGGATCTGGGTGGCGACCACGCCATCTCCCAGTTTCTCTCGTCTCCCTTTGTGCCCTCCGATGACGGATGTATCCAGCAGGGCAACGGACGCTCGTCTCGTACATTCGCGCCCTTGCGGGTCATCTACGAGCTCGACGGCTCAACCCCATCCTTTGACGTAGACACGTCACAGCCCCCCGACCTGGTCTCGGACCTCCTCTCCGATTATGATTACTTCTCCGATAGCGACCTCGACGACCTCCCCTCGCAGCGCGAGGTCCGAGACAGTGCAGCCACCCCGTCCTCGGATGTCTGGGTCGTGCTAGGTGACGACTCGTAGCAGGTCCGCCTCAGAAACCCCCCGTGCCCCCCCTGGGATTCTGAGCAGTTGTGTACCGGTGGGAGAGCCTCACCGCGGACTGGTCCTCACAAGCCTAGCCTTCTCCATTGGCGTCGCGAATGCGACGGGTGTGTTTTTGAAATGGGGGTAGCCTATGACCTTGCGCCTTGAGCTGTTGGTGCTCGTGGCTGAAGGGCTGCTTGAGCATCATGACTCGGTGAAGGGTTGTGGGTGCTCCTCTTGTAGTGGTAATGTCCATTTATCAATCCGCTTGCATAGCTCGTACAGAGCGCTGTTGTATAAATAAACTGGGTGGCCGGCGTTGTCTTTAGATATCTAGATGTTTCAATTATACTGTGGCCTTGACTTTTACTTCCCATCTAGTTTCTTTGTGATTTTGATTGTTGAACAACCCATCGCTATAGCTAAATTAATGACGCATCTAGTGGAATAAATACCATAAACATATAATTCCCAACGTGTTGAGTTGGAACATTTTGGAACTTTGCCTCCGTTGGGGTTCATGACCATCACGGCCAGCCCCCAGATATAGATACCAGATTGGGTTATTGCACATCTCAGATACAATCGGGCTAGGAATACTAGGAGACTGAATCAGAAAAGACTCATCACAAGGTAACTCTGACTTGTGACTGTCTCATCGTGAGACTAAGTTATTACTATCCGAACAGCTGACGAGATTCCCAAACTCGGTTCATAACAATCAGCCGGCCATTCGAATTTTTCTCCGGGCTCGCCGAGAGTTGGCGCACTTCTTCCAACAGAACAGTCCATTAGGTAACTTGGCTTTTGCAGTCTTGTATGTATACGGGTAGGATGTCCTTCTCACCTCGACAATTTGGTGTTGTGTTCCTACTACCCTGAACACATTTGCGCACCTGGAGGCGACGCTCAACCATGGGCCCTTTCTTTTCGCAATGAATTGATCGAAATGGCCCAGTCGTGATGAAAAGATGGGAAGCTGGAGAGTTACTTTGACGGAATTATTGTGTGAACAATTGTGGTTGTCGGGCATGAATGTTCAGTCGCAAGCTTCACCGAGTTGATTGAAGAAGGCTGATACCACACTATCGTCGACACAGTCAGTCAACAAAGTGTACGAAAGACTTGTTACATACTCGTCTATTCGTACTTTGACTGAACCATACCGACGTAGATCAGAACTCGTTTGATCATATCCTGGTCTCTGCATTCCAAGCATCTCTCATATTGTCAACGCGGCAACGAGCTTACTCGGGTCGATGGGATCCTTGGCTTGGCAAATCTGAAATCAGCAATATCCTGGAACTATTTCCAGCTCCCTTGTGCAGACTTACTATTCAAATGTTGGCGGAAGCTTTCCAACTTGGTTGCGTGGGTGAAGTCTCCGGTCGGAGCCTTTCTGATTCTCTCCGGGACATGTATAAATCCACTGAAGCTGCCAGATATAACTTCAACTACCACTCAATCCATACTTGCCTCGATCTACAATTGCATACCTACGACCTGAATCAATAAACACAATGGCGACAAAGCTCTACGACGTCCTCATCATTGGCGGCGGACCGGCCGGTCTGGCCATGGCCACTGCCCTTGCGCGACAAGTATACACGGCTCTAGTAATCGACTCGGGCGTGTATCGAAATGCGCCGGCCAAGCACATACATAATGTCCTCGGATTCGATCACGCGAACCCTGCTGATTTCCGGGCCAAGGTTCGAGAGGATTTGCAGAAGCGATACGAGAGCATCGAGTTCAAGCCAGCGACGATTGATACCGTTCGCAAACTAGAGACTGGGGTTTTCGAGGCCGTGGACAGCCAAGGAGCTGTTTATCAAGGCAAGAAGTTGGGTCTAGGCACAGGTGTCAGAGACCTATTGGACGATCAACCTGAGGGCTACCGCGAGTGCTGGGGGCGTGGCATGTAAGTGATTCTCCCCCTCGACATCACAGCTAAACTGACACCGTAGAAGCTTCCACTGCCTCTACTGCGAAGGCTTTGAGGAACGCGGTGCCGAATCCGTCGGCGTCTTTGCCGGCGGCATGATCGTCGCGCCCGAAATGCTGGCCCACGTAACCCCCATGGCCAAGCGGCTCGCCAAGTCGGTGACGGTCTACACCAACGGCGACGAGACCCTGCAAGCCAGCGTGCAGTCCAAGCTGAAGAGCAGCAAGATCAGCTACGACAGCCGCAAGATCACAAGCTTCCAGCTCGTCGACGAGGGCCCCGCGGTCAAGATGACCTTTGACGACGGCTCCTCCAAGACGGAGGGCTTCGTGGTGAACCACCCCAGCGTGGTGCAGGCGGCGCCTTTCGCGGAGCAGCTGGGTCTGGCGATGCAGCCCTCGGGGGATATCAAGGTGGAGGCGCCCTTTAATGAGACGAGCGTCAAGGGGTGCTTTGCTGCGGGTGATGCGGCGACTATGATGAGGAGTGCTGTGCAGGCGATCTCTATGGGGGGATTTGGGGCGATCGGTATGGCGATACAGTTGCAGAACGAGCTGGATGAGAAGGACGAGCTGTGAGAGTGACGTTCTGAGGCAGAGAAGCATGTATTGATTCAGCTGTATCTGGGGTCTCCCCAAGATCTGACTCGAAACTTTTAAGTTTGCTAGTAATATCGTCCAAGGATGTATTGGATTGTGATCGCCGACTTCACCGTTCGGCCTATGCCTTAAGGTAGCCTAGGCTTGTTATTAGTTAGTTAGTTCTTTTGTTATTGTACAAGATGAACAAGAGCCACTGGAAATGAATTTGCGCTACTTTGATTGTCCGTCCGAGCCCATCAATGCCGTCAAGGTGAAGTGCCGAAAAGGCCCCCGAGATGGGCCATGAGACATGATCCGCTCCTAAGTCACCCGCCAGGATGACAGCTCGACCATCTAGACCCCGCGAAGGTGCAGACCCCGTTCACTTTTCTGCATGTTTCATATTTTAGCCACAGCGGGAAGAGGCAAAAGCAAAAGTGCCAAACGGTGTGAATGTCTCGGCCAGTTCGGAATCACATCGAAATTCGGAAGCGAGAATAGAGTTGAGACATATCTTGAAGGTATAACAGGATTGAGACAGGCCAGGGATGTGCTGGTCAGATTGGTGCGGAGGCGATCATGGGCGATCTCGGTTCCATGACAGAGGCTCTCTAATGCCATGCATGATATCAGATCGGAGCCGAAACCCATCACGGCACAATAAGATGGCACTCGCTGACCTTTGCTGCTGGTGCCCAATGGATCTTCCGTCAGGATAAACAGGTGCCTCTGATTCGTTTATGCATTGTCTGCTCCTCTTCAACTGACACTGGCATGCGATGAACCCACAGCATGCAAGAGATGGATGCGTGACGGACCGAAGCCTGGCTGCATGACAGCGGCCAACGCATTGAACTCTGCGGTCTCTGCTTCCAAGCACTCATATCAGCAAATAGAGTCAAGAGGTTATGCAGCAAAAGGTGAGACATGGCCGACTTGTCATAATTAAACCCAGCGGCATACACCGAGTGGAGATGCGTCCTGTCGTTGCTTGACCCAACTGTGAAGTCGTTTCCTCATTCAGGTTTGGAGCTTGCCAAGAAGAGCCATGTCTGGTAGTTAGCCTATCGAGCTAGTCGCGGAAGTGCCTCTGCCGAACGAAGATCCCAATTACTAGCCCGTGTATTCTTTTCCCCGGGTCCAATTGACTCTGTTCTTTTGCTCCAAGAAACATGTTTATGCACTCGCCGCACTTTGCCGGTTGAGAGGGGTGCAAAAGTTCTCTCATTTCTGCGGTCACCTACCCGAGCTTTCCTGCATCTGCATCTGGCGCTGTGGTGAAGATGCGGCTCGGACGTTGTACTTTGTGTGTTCCGACGTTGGTCGGACTGCTACCTGAGAGCTCAGAGCTAGTAGTCTGATGGATGCTTCAAAAAGCTCCGACTAGATCCTGGGGCCGGGAAGCACGGTTTCTTGGCTACTTGCCCATGTCCAGAAGTGGTAGCCTCGGCGGCTCTAGACTAGTTCATAGTCGTTGCGGAGTAGAGACGAGTATGACACCGAGACTGGCCAGTTGTGTCATCACCGTTAAGACACACGGGACGGATATAAGTCGAAGAAGCTTCCCCCTGATGGAGTGACTTGTCCATATACACACTCTGTCGCTCTTTCCCCTGGCACAGTGAAAACCGTCACCATGTACAAGTCGCTGGCTCTATTCGCCCTCTTCACTGCAGCTTCGGCGCGCAAGTGCACCAACATCACGGTCCACGTGTCTTTGAACGCCGAGAATGCTGTGTTCAACCTCGAGACGCCATTGACC
>JABEYC010000811.1:0-34061 GCA_013266195.1 Fusarium zealandicum | reverse complement strand
CCACCACCCAGGCCCCCGAGGCTCCCAAGCCCAAGCCCGAGGGCCCCAAGCCCAAGCCTGAGGCCCCTAAGCCTAAGCCCGAGGCTCCTAAGCCCAAGCCCGAGGCCCCTAAGCCCTCCGTTGTGTATGAGGCTCCCAAGCCCAAGCCCGAGGCCCCCAAGCCCAAGCCCGAGACCCCCAAGCCCAAGCCTGAGGCCCCTAAGCCTAAGCCCGAGGCTCCTAAGCCCAAGAAGCCCTCCAGCGGCGGCAGTCTCAAGGGCGGCAACGACCACTACGGTATCACCTACACCCCCTACGACTCTTCCAACGGTGACTGCAAGGCCGCCGACATGGTTGACAAGGACATCGGCGAGCTCAAGGATGCCGGCTTCCAGATTGTCCGATCTTACTCCACTGACTGCGATACCCTCAAGTCTGTGGGTGGCGCTTGCAAGAAACACGGCATGGACATGATCATTGGTGTTTTCGTCAAGGCCTCCGGCTGCTCTTACGAGACCCCCGAGATCAAGGAGCAGGTTGACGCCATCGCTGAGTGGGCTCAGTGGGACATGGTCAAGCTCTTTGTCGTCGGTAACGAGGCCATCATGAACAGCTTCTGCTCTGCCACCGAGCTCGCTGAGCTCGTCAAGGTTGTCAAGTCCAAGTGCTCCGGCTACAGCGGGCCCTACACCATCGCCGAGACCCTCAACATCTGGGAGCAACCTGAGGTCCAGGAGGCTATCTGCGGCGTCGTCGATGTCACTGGTGCCAACATCCACCCCTACTTCAACGCCGAGGTCGCTCCCTCTGACGCCGGTACCTTCGTCTCTGGCCAGCTCGAGCTCCTCGCCGGCATCTGCAAGGGCAACGATGTCATCAACCTGGAGTGCGGCTGGCCCTCGCAGGGTAACTGCAACGGTTCTGCTTGCCCCGGCAAGGAGGAGCAGGCTGAGGCCATCAAGTCCATCCGTGAGAGCTGCGGTGACAAGACTGTCTTCTTCTCATACGAGAACGACATGTGGAAGGAGCCCGGCTCATGCAACTGTGAGCAGAGCTGGGGCTGCAAGGCTTCCTTCTTCTAAGCGGCCCCTCGGGAGTTCCAGTCCCGGTTACAGCATGCTAAACGTCTCTGCCCGCGTCACATCACGAGCATGCTGAATGTACATGAACCACACCCAACACCGCCCGGCTGTTCAGTTCCCCCGTCTTCTTCCCCAGCACCCCCTTCTTCTCGCTACCGTCCCAGCGGGGTTACCTTGCACATAATCCTCAACCCCATGCATCGGCAAAAAAAAGGCATCCGGGGAGGGGAGTCCGAAAGCCGACGGTCTTCTTTCTCTCGGGTCACTCATAGACTCAACACGCAATGGGGTTCAGTGCTCACGCGCTCCCACACTCCCACACGGAGGGATACTGAAAGTTGGCCGGGCGGCGGAGGACTCTTTGTTCTCGGATGTGCGTTTCTGGACATACGAATCTTTTTTCTTGTCTATCTGTTGCTTTTGTCTTTCCCTATGTGGTCTTTCGCGATAACAACCATTTTCACGGTACACGCACCTTTTACGGCTCTCAAGCGGCAAGGAGGGGAGATCAAGTATTTCTTGGGGAGGGATGACCTGTATTTACGATCTAAACAGCTGGGTTGTCATTTAGCCTTTTGCTTCATAATGCTGTAATCCATTAGTGTCTATTCTTCAAAACGCTGTCTTATGTGAGGTTGTCGAGGCTCGTAATGTCACCGCCTCCGCGTCTATCTTGTCTTGGGGCTTTGCTCTCATATTGTCAGCCTCGTCAATCTCAGCTCCCACTCTTCATCAAGATGGCCTTGGCTCTGACAAACCATCAAACCACTACTGCTCCGAAAGATGCAAGAAGAAAACTGACAACGCCCAGCATCAGCGGCGGTGGGGGTGAGACATGCCGACCCCTTCCAATCACTCGGTGTTGAGAAATCCAAGAAAAGGAAAAAGGACGTGTAACATTGATGTCTTGGATCGAAGGACCCAGAAAATTGGGAACGAGGCAATGTTCGCCGAGAGAGACGGTCAGGCGTCATTGAGAAACATGCATAGTTGGCGTTGGGGGGGAGTCGTCACCTTGTCTTGATATCTCATGGAATGGCCCATCAACCTCTGCATTGTGCGTCACTCTAGGTAGCGACCCATGCTGTCGCCATCTCTGGGGCGTGTGTTGATCGTATTAACCGTCATGGCGGTCAAGAGTCAGGCTCAACAACTGGAATGGCTGTGAAACCATTCATGTCTTGCATCTCTGAGGACGTCGTCGATCATGGGACCCGTCCTAGTTACCACCCCGAGACGAGAAGCTTATTGTCTCCGAGCCTCAGATGGGAGACCGGCGTAATGATTAGCCGGGTTCTAAAAGACACGATATTGGGTTGGTACTAGGCTGTCCAGTAAAGAGACGATAAGCGGAGTCGTGTTTGATGAGGTTCAATTTGTTCTCATTACTCGGCACCATCTTTTGATGGTAACCAAGAAAAGCAAAGTCTGCCTTACAGAATGATAACCAATGTGGATATACAACAAATCCTGCTCATCTGAGCTGGCCCATGACCCTAATAGGTCTCGAAAACACGACCCGCATGAAAGCTCCTCCCGTCTGTGCAATGCAAATTCCCCGTATAGAAAGAAAAATATTCCGTTGCCGATGTCCTTGAATCTAATGGTTTCCCCGAGACCGCGTGGGCTTTTGTTCCAGCACGCAGCATGAACAATCAAGAAGAGAGATGAAAGAGAGAAAAACGTAGAAACGTATGAATTCAGGAGGCAACAATTAAACCAAGCTCTGAAGAGCCAGGTTCGAAGTATTTCATTTATTAGATATCTACCTTATTACACCTATCAATGGGCTACTTTGATCCCATTGATAGGTGTAATAAAGTTAGACATGAAATAAAACGCTTCAAAGCTGCCTGTTTAGAGCTTGGGTCTATCGTTGCCCCCTAAAGGTAGAGTGTTGTAGATGAGCGGGCTCGTCCTGACGGTGAGAATGACAAAAGGGGTATAATGCTAATCGAGAAGAGTATGCTTCGAACAAGTACGATGCCGGTGAGATCAAGCAGATGGATATGGGGTTTTGGGAATCATACACCGCGTCAGGTGCTGGTTGGCGTAAAGATGTTTCAAAAGATTGGCAGCGCGTCTGTCGAAATGGGCCTTCGGGAGTAGGGCTCCCCTATGTGTGAATAGTCGTCCAGCCTATTACGCCATTGATCCGTGTCGGGGTGGGTGAACCGCTGCCATGTTTTGCGAAAATAGGGCTCAGGTCCTACGCCGCACCGTTCAAGCTGGAGCAAGCCGCCACGATGGGTGTCGCTCACCAGCACGTTCAGGTCTTGTCCGTCGTTACCAAAGGCAACACCTCCAATCTCGCCAAATACGTCAACCGTCTGCTTCTCGCCAAACGTCTGGGCGTTGATAATGTTGACATAGTCGGCCTCCTCGGCGGCAACGAGAACTCTCTCTCCGCTGCCAACAGGGGAGAAGCGCAGGTTCCGAACACCCGCCATCTCGGATCTGATGGTGCATAGAGGTGTGCTTACACCCCGTGAATTGCACCAGCGACGAGCGTCCCATATCTTGACGCCCTTGTCCTGGAAACCTGTGGCCACGGTCCACCCATCGTCGGACCAGTCACAGGAAAAGCCATAGTCGCGGTGCCCGGCCAGCTCCTGTTGAACATTGCCGGTATCGGCGTCGGTGATGATGACCTTGAAGTCGTCGCCGACCATGGCTCTCAGGCGGCCGTCGGGAGAGATGCGGGAGCAGTTTAGCGGGAATCGATATCTTTTCTGCAGAACGAACTTCTCCGTAGCGAGATCCATGACACGGAATTCTTCGTCGTTACTAGAGATGGCGGCTACCGGGCCAGAGGATCGCCGAGGCAGATGAACCTGGACATGGTTGGTGATTCCCCCCTGGTTCTGGGTAATCTGGCCATCAGAGTAAGTCTTCTTGTCCTCCGACTCCAAGTTCTTGAGGTAGTATTCGCCATTGAAAGCACCCGCCAGCAAGATCCCGTGATTGGCGTCGAGAGCGGAGATAAGACCTCCGAGAAACGATGCTTCACTGCAGTTAAGTGCGAGCTCCGTCTTCCCTGTGATGGGGTTGATACGGTTGACCCCGCGGGTGCCGGGGTAGAAGGCTTGCGTGCGTGAGGGACATGCCAGAACGCTGCGCAGCTGAAAGTGAGCTAGGTAAACGTCCTGACGAACGTGGTATTTCTTGAATCTGAGGAAGCTTTCCGAAGAGGGAATGTTTACGTCGGCCATATGGGGCTGCCAAACTCATCAGTCAGGTTCCAAGAGTCTCAAGGGCGCTCCCAAAGACTTACGCTCCATCTATCGGATCCCTCCTTGTTGACGTAGTTCTTGTAGGTGGCACAGCGCTTCTGGCGAGCATGCCTTCGAGTGGTGCCCATCGAGGCCCAATCCATGCCCTGCATATCGAAATCATCACCGCGGAGGTCGTTATATGCAACCTCATTGATGTGATGGTGTGCTTGTCGTCGAATGTCTTCAGGACATGGCGCATACGCTCGGGATGCTGAAGTGGGGGAGGAAGTCCGGGCTTGGTGTGCCCAGTGTCGGAGGAAATCAACGAGGCCGAGGTTTTGGGACCCAAGCATGACCGGATTGGGGTTGCTGATGGGAGCAGGGTCATCGAGGGGGTCGATGGGCGGCACAAGAGGTTGGGGGAAGGCTTGAGGCACTGGGACGGCGTTGGTGGGCATAGGAGCCCATGGCCCCGGGGGTGGAGGAGCATCCATGATGATCCCGGCTTCTGCTAGGGTGGGTAATTGCGAAAAGGGGTGTACAAGATAGTTGACTGGACCAGAGCCTGGAACGTGTGCATCATGGTCCTCCTCGGTTAAAGTATAATGGTGGTGGTCGACTTGAGGATAGGGGTGGATATCGTCGTCGTCGTCGTCGTCGTCGTCAAGGGGGGCGCCGCCTTCACTATCGCTCATATCAAGATCATAATCTTCGTCGTGGTGTTGATGGACGTAGCCAGTATCGAGGTCGGATTCAGTGGGTTCGTCGCTACAAGTGCGGGCGTTGGTGATGCTAGCAGTAGCCTGGCCGTCGTGATCGTTTTGATGTGAAGGATGAGCGATGGAAGAAGCTGTAAAAGTCGTTGTAGACGCAGCGGTCGCAAAGGCGGAAGACGTTGTGTTGGTGGCGGTAGTGGCAGCGGTAGCGGAGACGGCGCCGAGCCTGGCGGGGAACGCATCCGTCATGGGCGCGTCGAGCGCAGTAGCCGAGACGGCATGAGAGGAGGCGGAGGCAGGATGAAGAGAGTTCTGATTCTGTAGGTGAAGATGGCGATCATGATCTAGAGGGGATTCGGGGCAACTGTCGACGTCGTTGGCAGTGACGGAGACGGAGACGGGAGCCGGAGGTTGGTTTGACACGGAGAGGGTGACGAGGTCGTGGTGGTGAGCCTGGAAGCTCTCATCCCGCAGGAGAGCCTCGACGGCAGTCGCGGATGAAGCAGCGACAGCAGCAGTGTGATCTACAGCGGAGGGGGCGTCGTAGAGTTGTCGATCCTTGTTGTTGTTGTGGCTCTTGTTGCTGAGTGCGGCGCGGCGCATCGTGAATCAAGAAGCAGCTCTGCCCGGAACGAGGGGGAGGGGGGAAGCGAACTTTTCAAAGGCGCTGCAGTAAGCAGCGGCGCTTTCTGCATTCGGACAAGCTCGGTAAAGGGAGGACGAGGCTTGCGTTCGCTCGCGTGCTGGCGGTCTGGCAGTCGAGACGTTTATTGCTTTTGGAGGAGCGAGACAAGAGACAGAGATGTCTTGGGTTCTAGGTGCTGGATGATGGAGCGGTGGTGGGTCGCGTAGGGGAGACGAGGATGGGGATCGTCGTCGCCTAGGAGGATGCTAGTAGCGGTAGGATGCTCTTGGTCGTTGTTCCTGAGTTTGACCGTTGGTGTTGGCGAAGAGGTTGGAACAGTCCAACGGCCGAGGCGGGTTGGTAGAGTATGTATGCAGGATGGACTTTGAGCTGGTGGTGGAAGGGACTGAAATCGAGTGGGTTTAGGTGGGTATTAGTTAGTCGTGATGCGTGATGCGTGATGCGTGATGCGCGATGCCAGGGTGCAGCTAACCCCCATGCAGCGGGCAAAGCAAGGGTCAGTCAGTCGAGGCGAAACGGGCAGAGAGAGAGAGACAGAGTCAAAAGCGGGCACGATGACAGCGGGAGTGTGATGAGCGGTCGTAGATGGTGGTATTATTATTATTATTGTCAAAGATGAGAGGGTAAAGATGAGATGGTGAAGATGTTGGATGATGGGGGAAAAGGAGAGCCCCGGCCTGCGGAAAGAGAGAGTGACCGCATTGGAGGGTATCGATTCCGGGTATTGGTCGTGGGTTAGGTAGGTAGGTACTAGCTCCCAGTTCCCGTTTCAGCATCAAGCCAGCATCAAGCCAGCATCAAGCCAGCATCAAGCCAGCATCAAGCCAGCTTTCTATTGCATGCAAGTATGGATGCATTGCAGGTATTGTAACATCCATCCTCGAGTCCCGAGGTCGATAGAAACAGCAGACTCACACACAAACATCCGGCGTCAGGTACATAATACAGATTACTACAAAGAATGACTCGGGCCGCCCGTAAAGTGCGCCTACTATCATGGATGGCATCCAATCTTGGCAGCACTCACCACGACCAGCCCGGCAAGGGGCAAGCAGCTGGAGCCCAACAGGGGGAGAGAAATGGTTCGATGATAGGTTTAGAGCGGCACAAGGGGTCTGCTGTAAAAGCCCCAGACGCTAGCGACGATCTGAGCGGAGCGGGATGGAAGCGTTCAGGGAGCGGGTGGGCGAGCGGGTAGCCAGATCAGGCCAGCAATTGTCGCCTGGAAATGGTGGTTGGCTAATTGATTCCAGGTTGACTATCGCTGTTGGTTGACTTGTGCATCGGGCATCATCACATCCAAGGGGGGCACGGGGGTCCTGCCAGAGCTGAACTAGACTGACTGACTGACTGACTGCCATGCCATGCCATGCCCGATCCCTGACGTACATCCCCTGACCTGACCTGACCTGACCTGAAGCTTTGCCTGCCCACTCGATGATCCATGTGCTCAACAGTAGCAAGATTCCCGATTGAGAGATGCACATGGATCTGGGGAGCAATGGACGACGAGAGTCGAGATGACAAGTAACTATTGCATACAAGCACTTGCTATTGCACTTGCTATTGCAGTTACAGCTGGCCTTGTCCCGCAAGACGCTGTACAGCCAAGGTAAAGGTAGTTGGTTGATGGATCTTGGTTTACAGATTGTACAGTATAGATACATCGTACACATGAATGACTTATTACAAACTTGAGCTTGAGACGAAACTTGGGCATACAACTAACTCCCCCAAGCTGTGGTAGTCAGCGCTTGGTAATATAAACCCCATCTACAGATCTGTCCACACCAGGACCTAGCACCATCCGAGCGACGTGCATATCGGGCCAATGTCCCAATGGCCGCATCTGGAGAGCCCTGCCTCCATCATCCAGACCGACCGAGGTGTGATAACCAAGGTACATAGCTTGAATCTCAGCTCACTCTCAAACCTCAGCCCAGAACCGTCACCAATTACAGTACTTGTGTCACCCCAAAACACGCAAACACCAGAGCCCACCGCCCTGTCATGACATGACATGCAATGTTTCTGGGTCCAGGTTCTAATCAAGACATGATCAGAATCTTGGGGACCTTTTGCCACGAGGCACGCTAACCCGGAAACCGAAAAAACGACAAGTTGCTTTGATACTTTGATACTGTACACAACAGGCCATGGCTGCCTTGGCCAGATGATCCGCGTCCTGACCGGTTCGTCTAGTCGATTGTGATAGATGACAGAGGCCGAGTTTCTACATAGCTCCATACTTTGCATGCTGTACCTACTACGTAACTTAGTAGTTACCTACATGCCTTGTGACCGTTCCAAGCAATCATCTTGCACACAAACTCCGCTCCGCTCCATGCTTTTTCCTTTCTTTTTTCCCCCATCTCTTGTTGCCTGGCATATCTTCCATGGCGTTACATTATCCAACCGCTTCCCGTGCCCGTCATGCATCGCGCTCTTTGCAGCCAAACACCTCATCAGCTCGCCCATTCCCATTCCATCCCATGCATCCATCCCTCTCCAGCCCCCCCGCGGATGCAACCCTCGCAATCCCACGAACCTGGAACGCAGCAGAGGCCTTGGCCGACGGTACGGTACGTACTGTAGCACAGAGACGGGCACGCAGCCCGGTCAAGGCTTTCCAGGTGGGCTGGGGCGCTCTATGCCCCTCGTGGACTTGTATGCAGATGCAGTTCCCCTGGGTGGGAAATGCCCAACAAGAACTTGGCCTTGTCGTGCAAACAGAGAATACCTTGGCCCGTGGTACAACTTGTGAGGCATGCTTATCCCCCATTCTCATTCTCATTCTCATTCTCATGCTTGTGTATTTTGTATCTTGTATTTTGTATGTAATATCCATCTGCCATCGTATCCTTCATATGCAGGTGCCTCTTGCAAACGACGCCTGTCTCACTCACTCATTGCCATCATCGTTTCATCCACTGCACTTCACCCTCTGCCCATCTCCCACCACCACTCACAAATCATGGACTTCTCGTGCACCGCAAAAAGTGGACAAGGCTAGACAAATAAAAACTGATACATCACTTTTCCAGCCCTCCCCGTGACTCTCCTCTCACGCTCCTTCGCAGAAGGGGACCCTCAAAACTGCGGCGGCCCGCCGTTCTAGCCTACAACATCCCATCCATCCCTAGGGAACAAACCTCGTTGTCAGGCCTCGTTTTCCTCACCGGCCCCGCGAGGTTCTTTAGTCTGTCATCCGTGCGTGACAATAAGCGATCTGTCATGTTTTCACTGCGCCCTCTTCGCCAGCGAACCGTTCCAGCGCTTCTTCCTCTGGAGAGAGGCAGGATGCGCGTCATCAGGGATAATACGGACAGGCTGGAATGTGTCTGTCAGAGGCAGGCAAGCAGTCTCTGGTAATGGGACAAGCGGGCAAACACGTCAGAGCCAGCGGATAACCGAGGCCATCCAAGCCACTCTCCCTCTCCCTCTCGTCAAGGGCCAAGAGAAACAGGAGCAACTCTTACAGGCCAGTACAAGGAAAAAGAAAGAAAAAGGCCTCACACCGGGAGACGCACTTACATACAAGAGCGGTTCCGACATCTCGTTTCCAGATCCCTTCACCACCTCGTGTTACACACCGCGAGACAATCAAGTTCCGCTTCTAGGCAGGGCCGCGAACCCTCGAGCGTCGAGCGTCGAGCGTCGAGCCTCGATCCTCTCTTCTCTCTGCTTTCCAGACTCAACAGCAACTCGCTCACATCTCGAGGACCCCCATCCTCCTCGAGGATAACCCCGTAATCGACTTGCATCGTTTCTGCTGGTGGATCTCTCTGCCCCGAGGTCGGCCTCCCACCTCCCGAGATCCTCACTTGTCGTCCAACCAACACACACTTCACCGCGAATGCATGGCACCGCGCTCCTCGTGACGTACCAAGACTCTCTTCGTCTCCCTCTTGGACGGCGCCTTGTCTCTGGGCCTGATACTGTACTCCGCACAAGCTGAATGACCTCCTCCTATTGCCTACAAGTTGATCTCCGATCCCCCTGTCGTCATGTGTGTAACCGCCTCAAAGGTCCAGATCACCAAGATCTCATCGCTTCAGCCCCATTGTTACGCTTCAGCTCGATTTAGACCCAAACACACATCGTAAACCATTCAAGTGTATTTTTCTTGATTGATTGACCTCTCACCGACTCGTCACTCTACATGCTCATGCTGCTTCCCGTGTTCACATGTCTCATTTCAATGCCGTCTGAATTTCATACGCCTTTCTACTTTTTAGCCCCCTCGCGCCGTCCCTCGTCTTTGTCCTCTATGTCGGTTCTCCTCTTTACATCTTGTTCTCCAGGCGTCGCTCCACCTTGAGCTTGACGAGCTTCTCAAGCGCCTCGTCAATGGGCACCAACTCACCCTTGCTCTGGGTGGCCTGGTCGTCTCGGTTGCGGATGTTGAGAGTGCGCGACTCGGCCTCCTCGGCGCCGACAACTGTAGAATTAGTTAGCTATTGCACAGCAACATCGAACAGCCCCAGAGTCTCAAACTTACCAAAGATGAAGTTATACTGCTCCAGCTGGCCAGTGCGGATCTTCTTCTGGAACGTGTTGCTGCTCACGTCCACATCAATGTACAGCTCCTTCTCCCGGAAGATCTTCTGGACCTCCTTGGCGTAGTCGTTCGCGGCCGGCATGACGGGCACAACCAGAATCTGTCGAGGGCTGAGCCAGAAAGGCCACTTGCCGGCAAAGTGCTCCGCCAACACACCAAACATTCGCTCGAAGCTGCCCAGCACGGCACGGTGGATCATGACGGGGCGCGAGTATCCCGCAGGCAGATCCTCGTTGGGGTCGCTGCCGTCGCTGACTCCGCTCTCGTCCTTGCCGGCGACGTATCGGAGCTTGAATCGTCGGGGAAGGTTAAAGTCAAGCTGGATGGTACCACACTGGTGATCTCGGCGGAGGGCATCGTACAGGGTGATGTCGATCTTGGGGCCGTAGAAAGCACCATCGCCGGGGTTGAACTCCCACTTGGCGTCGGTCTTCTCGGCAAACGACTCTAGAGCCTCCTGAAGCTTCTGTTCGGCGATATCCCAGGTGGCAATGTCACCAACATACTTCTCAGGTCGAGTAGACAGCTTGAGCTTGAACGAGAAGCCAAACAGGCCGTACACGCTGCTCAAGAAGTCAAAGGAAGACTCAATCTCGTCTCGGATCTATGAAATGTCAGTAATGTTACCAAGCAGCTGGCGTGGTCCTGACGCACCTGGTCCACGGTACAGAAGATGTGGGCATCATCCTGCTGGAAACGACGAACTCGGGTCAGACCCGACAGAGCACCAGAGAACTCGTTGCGGTGCAGGACACCAAAATCGGCCATCCTCCAGGGCAGGTCCTTGTAGGAGACATCGGTGTGGGAAAAGATCTTGCAGTGACCAGGGCAGTTCATGGGCTTCAGGCCATACCGCTCCTTTTCGACATCAAAGGTGAACATGTTCTCCTCGTAGTGGCCCCAGTGGCCCGAGATCTTCCACAAGTCCGCCTTGTACACGTTGGGGGACATGACCTCCTCGAAGCCACGTTTCCGGTACTCGCCCTTGAGGAGGTCCATCAGGGCGTTGTAGATGCGCACGCCGTGCGGCAAGAAGAAGGTAGATCCAGGCGACACCTCGTCGAAGAAGAAGAGCTTCTGGTCCTGGCCAATCTTTCGGTGGTTGCGCTTGGCAGCCTCAGCCAGGAAGTGCTTGTACTCCTCGAGCTGCTTCTTGTCAGGGAACGAGATGCCGGCAATTCGCTGCACAGACTCGTTCTTGCTGTCACCAAGCCAGTACGCGGCCGAGTTCTATAGAGTGTCAGTCTCGGCTCATCCTTCAAACCCGGGTTATCAAACAGATCCAGCGTACCCTGAGAACGGCGAAAGCCTTGATGTTTCCGGTATGGGGAACGTGGGGTCCTCGGCACAGATCGATAAGGGGACCGCAACGGTAGACCGTGCTCTTGGTGCCGTCGGGCACTCGTTGGTTGATGAAATACTCCTTGTACTTGCTGTACTTGAACATCTCGAGGAGCTCGTCCTTGGTCATCTCGAGACGCTCAAAAGGCTGCTTCTGCTTGATGATGTTGTTGGACAGCTGCTCCAGGTTCTTCTTGTCCTCGTCAGCGACCACTTGCCTGCGATTTCGTCAGCATGAGAAGCAATGAGTTGAGCTTGTGTGCATGCATACTCTCCCATGTTGGCCATGTCGTAGTAGAAACCTGGGGGGTCCTCGGTGGGAGGACCGTTGCAGAGATAGCATCCGAAGCGTCGTTCGGCGGCCTCTCCGAGAATGTGGGCAGACGAGTGCCAGAAGACCTTCTTTCCTATCTTGTGCATCAGTCCGAGTCCCATCTATAGACTGAATCGTGGCATATTGGTCTACCTTCCGGGTGCTCAAAATCGAGCAGCTCGAGCTTGCAGCTCTTCTCCAGGGGTCGGGTCAGATCCCACAGCTCTCCATCAACCATGGAGATGACGGTACGCTCGAAAAGGGACTTGGAGATGCCCTTGGCAATAGCGCCGGGAGTGGTCTCCCACGAAGTGGCCTTTTCCTCCTTTCCATTAGGAAGAGAGACGGTGATCTCCTCACGTGGCTTCTCTGTGGGTATAGTCAGTCGATCGACTCGATAGTCGAGAAAGGAGGGGTGTGTTTTCACCACGCACCAGCGATCTCGGCGTCCTGTCGGGCCTTGATCTTGTCAAAGAGGTCGAGACGGCTCTGGATGAACTCGGGGAGGGTCGCCGGCTACAGCACGGGTTAGCAATGGTTCAACGCAAAGGCCAATGCCGTGATGCCATGTCTCCAGCAGGGAGGGGCACAAACCTCGAGGCCGGCCGCCTTTCCGCCCTTTGCGGACTTGTCCTTGGGCTGTTTCGCAGGTCGAGAGGGCAGACTCTTCTCGGGAGCACCCGCGGCCGCCTTGGGAGCGTCAGCTTGTTCAGACGACATGATGAGGACTCTCGCGGTGTTGCAGTTGTGGTGGAAGAAGTTGCAGTCTTGGGTGTCTTGGGGGGCCTTGGGATGGCGGGGCACAAGGGGCATTAAACGCGAGGTGGGGTTGAGTCACTGAACGATTTTGACAGGGGTCCTCGTGCAGTTATCGGCGCTTCAGCAGCGAGAATCTTATCGGGAGATCCTCGGTGGTGGATGCATCTGCCCACTCCGAGTCTTGACCGACAGCTATTGACCGTGATGGCGCCTTTCATCTCGGGCTTGAACGTCCGTCTACTATTTACAGGGACTTTCACCCAGGCTTTCATGCTCTCGGATCAGGGAGATCTGCCAAGATTCTCGTTGAAGCATCTCTCACCATCATGGTTCACGTGAGGTAGTCCACGGTTCAGCTCATCATGAATACTCATTCGCCGAGATCCAGATCCGAAATCGCACGTCCATGTAAGTGCCGTTCTCTAAACAAAAGCAGGGGTATCAGACCATTCTCCATCCTCTCAAACTCATAACGCCGTGCCGTATCATGCCATGTCACGGCTCCCATGCAAAAACCCAAGGAAAATGCTGCGTGCTCTATCACAGCCCATACCGGGTGACGCACTCCTCTTTGTGGGCTTCCAGGCAGTCCAGCGCGCAGACTCTCGTCCCGCACTTCATGCACCGCACCCGTCCCCAGTATCCGCACACGGCACAGAATACCCTCGTCGGGTACTTGGGGTCCCAGTGCCCCGTCGCTTCGCCATAGTTTAGCGGCGGGTGAGCCAGCAGTTTGCGCAGCTCCTCATCCGACGGCATCTCGGGCACCCGCGACACGAGCAGCGGGTCGTCGTCGCTCGGATGAGACGTCGGTGAAGGTTTTGAAGATTCCGGGAGAACAGGGGGGGGGTCGACGTCGGTCATTGCGGTGTCTTCGTCTTGCGCCGGCTGTCGGGCTGACGAGGGTGTGTCCCTTCTGCTGGCGACGGGCCTCTTGTTGTTTGCGCCCGAAGTATTCGATCGAGAGAGGGCAGGGTTGGACTCTGCAAGAGCTTGCATCGCGAGAAAGTCGTCGAGGTGATTGGCAAATGTCTTTTGTGACTGCAGAATCTTGCGAACATTGGGCGTATGTTTGTTTTGGGCTGCTCCATGTCAGTTCCTAAAGTTGACATGATAACATCATGCGACATACCTCGCCCGCTCTTGACCGGTATCGGTATCGTGTTGTCTCTCCCGCCATCTTTGTCCAGCGCCTCGACCTCTTTCCGTATCTTGGTGTCCTGCCGCGCAGTCAGGTCGCTGAGCGTCAGACCTGGCACATTCCTGGCACGCTTCCTCTTTGCGGGCGCTGTCGAGCGGCTGATTGTAGTATCGGGGACATAAGCCCAGCCTGGCGCCGCAGTGGTTTTTGCGCTGGCGAGCTCGATGACCCCGAAGTTGTTCATTGTCGCGTAGAATTAGAAATCATGGAAAGAAGAGACTCGGAGGTTCAGGTTCCTCGACAAGTTGGCTCGTGAGACCCGTCGGAAAATCCACCCCAGGACAGCTTCCGGGCCATTGCTCCCCTGCTTCACAAGGCGTGACATAGCCAATCACGCGCCAGAACAGCCCCAGCTCAGAATATTCCGAGCACCCGGCTCCGACGACAATGCAGCGGCAACTCTGACGCCCATCGCCATCACAGCTTCACCCCAAACACCGCATCCTCTCCTCCGTTCACGCCCACGCGCCCGCTGTTCACTACGCAACAATGTCCTCGGCGTCAAGAATTCTGAGCCGCGCGCTCACGCAGCGAAGCTTCCACACCTCCGCCCGGCGAATGGCCGACGCCGTGCCTCTGCCCGCCAGGAAACCCATGGGAGCTTTCCGAGGAGGGTGAGTGACGAATCTTGAACCGGAATTGGGGGGAACAGCCCGAGGAATTGGAATCGCTGACCAATGCGTTGCTTCTTTGGCGAATAGGCTCTTCGGCTTCCTTCTCGGCAGCTTCCTCTCCGGCAGCGCCGCCTACAGCTACCTCGTCAAGGAGTACAAGACCGCCAACGACCTTTTGACCGAGGATATCTACGTGCGTACCCGGAACTACCTCTCGAGCTCTTGAATGCAGACCCAGCTGCTTTGCATCAAGGCGCATACCTTCCAGGAGCTAACAACAGGACGCAGACTCTCCAGGCCTCCGTCACCCGCCTCAGCAACTTCGTCCAGGCTCTGGAGACAAAGACACAGGGCAAGAAATAACGGCCACGAGAAGCGCGGAATGTGTATAAAAGAGTTAGGACAAAGGCGGCGCTCTCTATAACTTGCTCGGTGGACACGGGGGAATCAGAATGGATCTGGTCGGACAATAGCCATTGAGAGCAGGTTGCGGATTTGTAGGATCCTGTACTACGTTGCGGACACGTTTTTAAGCACTATGCATAATCTCCATTTTATGGCAAGAGAAACAGTCATCATATCACGCTTCAGTTCCATCATGTCTCAGAACCAGAGTGGTAGTCAATCAATCATCAAAGTCCCATATTGCCACGGAAACTATAAAACCTTCAAAGTGCGATCAAATCTCAGCACCATCAAAACCCGCGCCCGTGAAATCAGATATGCCTTTTCTATACTAATGTGACATCATGTTTACAGCTCATCATGGCCATCGGCCTCCTTCTCAGCCTCCTTCTCCTCACTGGCGGCGGGGGCAGCCTCCTCGGTGCCCTCCTCCTTGACGGAGAGCTCAGCCTTGTACTTGCCGTTCTCCTTGACGAATTTGGCAAGATCCTCGATGGTGCGAGAGCCCTCATAGGTGATGGGAGCGTCCTTGGCACCAGCGGGGTACATCTTGATGGTGGGGAAGCCCTGGATCTCATCGGGGACGTCGTTGAGGGTGGCGTCAACCTTGGCGATGACAACCTTGTCCTTGAACTCGGAAGCAGCGTACTGAGAGGCAAGGTCATCGTACTTGGGGGCAAGAGCCTTGCAGTGACCGCACCAGGGAGCGTAGAACTCGATCAGGACATCCTTCTCGTTGTCAAGAACGACGGCGTCGTAGCTCTTGGCAACAACAACGGTGACGGGACCCTCCTGGGTCTCGGGGATGGGCTCAGACTTGATGCTGGGCTCAATCTTGCCCTCGGTAAAGTCCTCAATGAACTTGGCGATGTTGTCGTGGGTGATCTCCTTCTCCTGGTCATAGGGGAACTTCTGGTTCTTGGTGATCTCCTGGATGGCGAAAGAGGGGAACTTGTCGGTCTTGAGGTTCAGGTTGCCGGCGTGAGCACCGAAAGACTTGGCGTCAATGGTGGCAAAGTTGATCTTGCCCTTGTACTTCTCAGCAATGGGCTTGAGGGCAGTGCCGAGCTCGGCGCGCTCCTCGGAAGTCTCGGCGAAGATGTAGGCCAAGGGGATACCGGCAGACATGTAGCCAGCGTAGGTCTCGGGGCCTACCTCACCGATGAGAGGGGTGGCGGATGTGGTGATGAAGGTGTTGATGGCCTCCTCCTCGAACTTCTCAGTGAAGGTGTTCTTGCCCTCGTCAAAGGCCTTGTAGACGACCAGGGCGGGGGCCTTGACGCCCTCAGCCTCGGCGACAGCGGCGTCGTTGACGCCGCCGAAGAGGTAGGTATCGCGGAGACCCTCGGCAAGCTTGGTGAAGGTCTCGTTGGAGGTCTTGTCGTCGGCGTTGAGGTAGGCAACGACGACAACCTTGTCGGCAGTCTTGAACTCCTCAAGGGTGTCCTTGGTGAGGATGGAGACGGCGGGAAGGGACTGCTTCACCATGTAGGAGGTGATGCTGGAATCGCTTATTAGCTGACGAACCGTGGTAGAGGGTCTTGGGGAATGTGGACTTACGCAGCAGCCTTGCGCTGGCCAGAGTAGGGGCTGTGGCTCTCAGGACCACGGAAGACCTTGAGGGTGGGGTAGCCCTCAACACCGAAGCTCTTGCAGAGGTCGGCCTCCTCAGTGCAGTCGATCTTGGCGAGCTTGATGTTCTTCTCCTTCAGGGAGGTAGCGGCCTCCTCGTACTCGGGGGCGAGAGCCTTGCAGTGGCCGCACCAGGGAGCGAAGACTGTAGAGAGAGCTCATGTCAGCGAGGGGTACATCAAGCAAGCGGGCCATGGCCCGGAAGACGCGGGCAGGAGAGCAATTGCAACTTACACTCAGCAAGGACAAGATCATTGGCCTTGACAAACTCGTTAAAGGTGTCCTGGGTCAGCTGGGCGACGTCGGAGTCGGCGGCACTGGCATAGGCAGCCAGGGCAGCCATGAGGCTACAGGCGACGCGCTTGTGATGCATGATGATGGGTAGCCTAGAAAATCACAAGGAAGGCTTCGCTGGGAGATTGACAAGGGACAGATCAATGATAGAAGAGGAGGGAGGATGAGAGGATGGGAGGCTGAGGAAGATAGATGGAGGCGAGTTTTGTACTTGTAGTTTAAGGACAGGTATGGTTCGAGCCCGCTCCATCGAGGTTGAGTCCCGACCTCGTGCCATTCATCAATTGAACAAGTGTCCCTTCCACGCCACGCCAGGCTGATGATCAAGCACCACAGCCGGAGCCCGCTCCTGCACGGCCCCTCTGCCCCTCCAGCGCAGCGGGTTACCGGGGAGGCTAGTCCGCTAAGAGTGCGCGGGGAGGGTCCCTCGAGCGTGCTGCAGGGGCCCTCATAGGCTGGAGCTGCCTGAGGGATGCGCCACAGCCCCAGGTGCGGTAGGGATCTTGGGGGGCCCATGGATCACCGACAATTGAAGGAGCCATGCCGCAATTCTTATAAATCCACGACAATACCTGGCTTATCGAACAATGGAGAGCTAGAGGGCAAAGGTAGGCGGTCCCGCATGTGTCTTTTACTTATCCATCACCATGCGTCCTTGTATCTTTAATACCGCCCTCTGCATTCTCCTCTGGGATCACGGAAGAGGAAAGTGCAAATACAGTTTCCCCTTTGAGCTGAAACGGGGTTTTATCTTCCGAACGAGGGGCTCAAAGCCAAATTCGCGCCAGGTAACCCCGGCAGTACGCAGTAGAGCGTCGAGTATCTGTTGGTGTGGCAATTGACTTGTTTCGAAAAGAGGCCACGTTTCCCAAAGTAAATTCCTGTATACTCCTTGTCTCTTGCGGTGATACAGTCAGCTTCCATTGTTTTTGTCCGAGTCATCACTCTGACTGGCCTCTCGGTTTGCGGAACTTGCATGAGCTACAAGGCAACATTGAATACATATTGTTCGACTCTGAAAACAGCGATAGAACCTACAGTGGATAGAATCTTCAAGATGTTGCATCATCCTTGTTGATATGGATCCCACGACTGAAAAGACTATTGTTCTGCCGTGACATGACAAGGCTAGGCTACGTAGGCCATACCGCCCCTCAACGCCTCCGCATCAGAAGCAAAGGACGCTGAGATTTCAACTTGAGCTACTCGTATTTGAAGAAGCAGACTGAAAGCAGACGCCCGTTTTTCTCTTGGATGAGTTCTCACCAGATATCTAGAAACCAAGGCAAACATCCAATGGTCACTCTTTGTCTTATCCATGATACCCGCAGGTAACTTGAACTGGCCCCACCAAATCAGGTCCGCCTCATGAGCTCCACTTCACAGCTACATACATTTGCGCAAGAACCGATAGTATCTATAATCCTCAAAGAACATGGCATCTCTCATTTGCTACCAGATCATGTCTATCTATACAAGGCTACCACTCGTTAGAGCTTTCATTCCCTATCGGTTATCACCAGAATCTGACGCTACGTCGCCTCTTTAGTTAATTGGTCAATCAGCGGTGTGTCGGTTCTTTTGCAACGAACCTGCTCCTCTGATCCACAACTGACGTTGACAAGAAAGGCGGTATCATACTACGAGATACTCCAGGTGAGATTGTATCTTGCGTCTCAAGTCTACAAGGTCACTTGGGCTGGCCAACATGGAGCTCGCTCAAGCAGCCATACACAACTTGGCCTACAAGGAGACTCACAACCGAAGCAAGTTTCAGCGATATACGGATGGCCCGAATCAAAATCCATTCATAACTAATGGATACCTCCACCAACGCCTTCTACCATGGTCCAAATCAAACGCTCACTTTCTTTTGACTAAGCCAGCCGACCCCTAGGCTTGGGCCCCGCCCGGTGATACTGAATCGGCCACTTCACCTCCACGCCCAGCTGGTGCGCCGCGCTGAGCACAAAGTCGGGCTCCCTGAGGAACTGCCGGGCCGCAAGCACGAGGTCCGCCTTGGGATCCTCATCCTCCTGGACAACCGACCGGGCATACGCGCCGTCGCTGACGAGTCCCACGGTGGCAATCAGAAGCTCCTTGCCGTCGGCGCGGACCGCGTCGCGGATCTTGCCCGCCAGATCGGACTGGAAGTTCTGGTGGACCTTGATCTGCTGGGCCGATGTGTTGCCGCCGCTGCTGACGTCGAGGACGTCGATGCCGGCGCCGGGGAGCTGCTTGGCCAGGCGGATGCTGCTCTCGAGGTCCCATGAGGGCTCATTGGTCCATTCCATCCACTCGGTGGCGGAGATGCGCAGCCAGAGAGGCATCTCGGAGGGGATGACGGCACGGATGGCCTCGGTGATCTCAAAGAGGAGGCGGGTCCGGTTCTCGAAGCTGCCACCGTATTGATCTGTCCGTTTCTGTTGATTGTCAGCCGTACATTCTCATCCCGAGCTATCCTCGGTGCAACAAAAGATAACCGGCAGAACTCACGTTGGAGACGGGTGATAGGAAGTTGGTGATGAGATAACCATGGGCGCCGTGAATCTCAATAACATCAAAGCCCGCCTTGACTGCTCGCACAGCAGCATCTTGCCACTTCTGCACAACCTCCTTGATCTCCTCCACAGTCAACTCCTGCGGCGTCACATAGTCATCCGCAAAGGGAATCGCACTAGGCCCAATGACATCCTCGGGCCAGCCGCCCACGCTCTCGGGAGCAACCGTCTTGCTGGCCGTACCGCCGAGCCAAGGCGCCAGCGTGCTCGCCTTGCGGCCAGCGTGCGCAAGCTGCATGGCTGCAAGCGAGTTCTGGCTGTGGATAAATTCCGTGATGCGCTTCAGAGGAGCGATCTGCTCGTCGTCCCACAGGCCCGAGTCTTGAGGGCTGATGCGGCCTCGGGGCTCGACGGCGCTGGCCTCGACAAAGACGAGACCGGCGCCCTTCAGGGCGAACTGGCCGAGATGGACGAGGTGCCAGTCTGTCAGTTGACCATCTTGCGCAGAGTAGGTGCACATGGGAGAGACGCCGAAGCGGTTCTGGAGCTCAACCCCGCGGATGCGGAGTGGCTTGAAAACGGTCGGGGCCGAGGCCGGCTTAAGCGGGGTACCGGCCGGGGGTTCCTGGGCCGGGGTGAAGTAGCCAACCCCGGCGGCAGGCTTGTTCTGGATATCCTCGAGTGTCATGGTTGTCGATTGTGCTTTTGCCTTTTGTCCAACTCTGGCTGTTTCGGGTCTTGTTGGGACAGACTGGGGGGCTTGTGGTATTTATACGGAGGTATATGCCCTGAGATCCTTGGTTGAGTTGCAGATTTAGTTCCACTTGGCGCCGGAAGATCCGATTCGTGCCAGATTCGGAGTCTAATAAAGCGAGGGGACGATCCCGAGTCGGGGCAAAAAATGGCGTGTACAACCTACCAAGTAGTATACCTTATCCAGTGACGCGCATCTACATTGGTACAGGCTGTATTCGAGAAGGAACTCAAGGCTTCTGCCTCAGGGGAGAAAGACCTCGAGGCCTGTATACAGGAAGATAATCGTCGTTTGATTCCCATTTTCTGTCGAGAAGATCTCGTCGAGTTCTATCACCACTTTCACCATACACCTTATCTCCGGTTGCGCTCTGCGATTATGCCCGACGATGGTGCCCTCGCACAACAGCCTTGATTGATAAGCACGCAGTGACGTGCGAATGGAGCCGTCTATCTCCTTTCTACCAACTCCCCTCGGACTACAGAAAAAGTCCGCAATAGCCCACCCAAAGAATAGTGGACGATCCCTCCTAACAGGCACTTTACTTTGCGATTTTACTATGTTTGAAGCCTAGAAGCTGATGAATAAATAGATTATAATCAAGACTAGGCTCTATAATTCTATAAACTGTTTTTAGCCAAATAAAAGTTACGCTCTTGGGGCTGTTCTCTTGTCTGGAAACACTGGTGTTCTATTCCGTGTTCTTTTGTAACGACTAGCACCTCCAGCATTGGACTTGTGTGGTGCTTCGGCCTCGCCGCCGTCTTATTCCCGGTCTTTGCACGTTTGATGCTGAATAATGTTGCAAAGTCCTCGACAGCTGACAAATGTGAAAGCCCATTTCTTCGGCGGGTTATACCCCGATCTAGCTGGCTTTCAAGTTACACATCAGGCATAGGCAAACCTGTTGTGTTGGAGGAGTTGATAGTAGGCCTCTGCGCACCCGCCTTTATCTAAATTCGCACAAAGTATATCTTTAGTGCTTCCCCTTACGAAGTATGGAATGCATACTTATCCTTACAAAACGCACAGGTCAAAAGTTATTATAGAAATATATAAGTCTGGTACCTGTTCTACTAAATGCCCTCGGCTACATTCGACACTCCAGACGAAACAGCCTTGGTCACTTGAGCAGATATCTTCTTGACCACCTCTGGCAACAACAAACAGTTGATATACTTGGCTACAAAGGTTGAAGAAGTAACCCATGTCTTCTGTCTAGACGGCGTGTAGTTGTTTCCTATCACACGATAAGTCAGCAGTCCCACTTGCACGATCTAGATGAGATCCATTGCATCTGATCCAAGTCAGCAACTCGGCCGAGTTACCTAGAGTCAGCAACCAATACCGGGGTGCAAAGTACCCAAGCATCAGCGGACTCGTGAATCCACAGGTATTTGACAAGTCAAGTTGAGATCCATGGACGTGTAAGCTCTTGGAGGAACGTCGACACGCCTTTTTGCTCTAGATATCGAGCAGGCATAGTGCTGCGACTTGGACCTAAAATTGGCTGGAGGTGCCAGACTTCGTGTAGGCCAAGCATCGAACAGACGCGCAAACAAAGGTAATCAAGGTGCCTCGAGGCCCCTAGCCTTTTTGGTATCAGGCTAAATAGAAGTTGCAGGTGACAATCTCTCCTCGCAGAGCAGATAATCATCTGCATCTACAAGTCGTTGAACCTGTAGTTGTAGGAGAGACCATTTTGTCCCCAACAGCTCATCGCCCCCATCTCTAGCGGAACACGACCAAGCGCCCGGTTCCCAGTACTTTGGTACGGCTTCTAGATCATCATTACTGCTTCCGAACGGGCTTGCGGCAGGCCAAATGGTTGGTGTGGCAGATGCAGGTACTGACCCAATGATCGTCGAGGCTTCCAACATGGCTGCCACTGCGGACCGGCCCGCTATGTTGCAGGCGCACATGTCGTGAACTCAATTATTCAAACGTCACAGAGCAACAAGCGCATTCCTCTTGACCTCTCTATAAATGACAGACGCAGCCACGCGTCCACAAACAATGATACAGAAACTCTAGTCAAGGAAAATGTGTATATGAGTTGACAAGCTATCTATCCAGCCTGCTTCTATGATTCCTACAAATCAAAACTCCGGATATCGCTCCTTCAGATGCATCAACCGACATCATGACCAGATCCAGTTCCCGTATAAGTCCTACAATACATTTTGTCGTGGCTTCAACGTGCCCCTCGCCCTGCTCACGAGTCGTGAGTAGGCTTGAAGGTCCATCGCTGGCTCTCAGTACCCTGGGTAAAGGGAACGCCGAGCTCGAAGAGTCGGAGGACAACGTCCGAGAAGTCCTTGAAGAAAACGTCGTTATCCTTGGCGTACTTTTCAACGTAAGGCTTGAGCTTCTTGTCCTGGACCAGAGCCATATCGGTGGGAAGCATCATGAGGGTCTTGGTGGACTTGTCCTCGTACTATTGGGCGTACATGTTAGCAACGGGCTTTCAAGTGATTCTTGCAGTGTTGGTTCTCACCTGAGCGGGGCCGTTCCACTTCTTCCACTGCCACTTCTCCTCAATGAGAAGACGGAAGTAGTCGTTGGTCAGCACGGTGGGAGAGAAAGTCCAGGGGCCAGTGAAGCCGGATCGGTCAGTGTGGCAGCGGCCGAGGGCGTGGGCACCAGAGAGGGCAACAATCTCCTGGTCGTTGAAGCCCATGCGGTTGAAAATACCTCGGAGGTGGTCAGAGTTCTTGTTGGCGTCAGGAAGGCGACCGTCGGGGGTGCAGGCAGAGACATCACGGTCGCTGCGGCCAGGTCGGTAAGGAATGATGGGACCCTGCATCTCCTGGATGGAGCAGACGCCAGACAGAATCCAGAGATCCGAGTAGGTGATCCAAGGGAACTTCTCTGCAAGGCTAGTTAGTCGTCTGCGATCTAACGAATCAGATGAAAACTTACCCTTGACGGGCTGGAGGAAGTCGCGGGCAGCTACCAGACCGGCATTGGCACCGTGGTCGCCCTCGGGGGCAAAGCGCATGGTGGCGCCGTTGCTTCCACCAGTGCCAGTCTCCTTGTCGTATGTGCCGCTGGCGTGCCAGGCGAGGCGGAGGAGGACAGGGGCGTAGCTGCCGTCATCGTAGTCGTCCTTCTCCTCCAGTCTAGCGGCAATCTCGTTGTAGACCTTCTGGTAGTCGTCCTTGGTAGGGGTAAAGACCTTGGGGGAGGCGGAAGAAGCGCCGTTGGCGTAGAAGTAGTAGCCAGCACCGCCAGCGACAGCGGCACCAGTCAGCCAGATCCAGGCAGAGGAGCCCTTCTGAGCTGGCTCAGAGGAGTAGTAGCGGCGGCCGTTCTGGCGCAAGGCCTGACGGGGAGCCATGGAGAAGGCATTGCGAGTGGTGGCGCGAGTGGCCGCACGGGCAAACTGTCGGGTAGCGGAGGCCATCTGCGACGCGCGAGTGTCAATGTTGGTCTGTACAGACTGCAATTGGTGAATTGGAGGTGTAAGGGAAGAGTGTGGGTGTGGTGTGAACGAGTATTCAGGCGAGCTTGTCAGGCTAGGAATGCGCAAGAGGACATCATGCTATAATCACTTCAACGTACCTTGGCTGTGAGGAATCGACAAATGATAAGACTCTTCAGAGATGTTGCTTCGCAAATGGAGGGAGAAGAGGATAAAGAAGAAGAGGAAGGAAGAAAGTTCAGAGTGCGAAATCTGAGACGGGAGATAACAGGGAGCGTCAGGTTTTGGGGGGGGGGGGGCAGGACGGAGAAGACGGGCACCTGCCGTGTCAAGGAGACTGATAATACACTCCGGTCCAGGACCCCGTCGCCGAGTCGCCGACGCGATCCATGGAAGGCGGCAGAAAAGGCAGCTTCATTCTGGACCTGCAGGCCTGCCCGGGCAGTGTTTGCAGTACCGAGGTACCTGACGGGCAGCGTCACAGGCACTGGCAGGGCGTCAGCTTCACAGCAACTCCAAGTACCTCCCCTCCTCCTAGAGCTTGGCCTGTACTTCGGGCCTCAAGAACCGACGACGTGCATTGAAATTGTTTGCCCCTAATTGGTTCATCACGAGGACTCGGATCAGTTACTACAAGACCCGCGGCGGGGGAGGACGACCTTGTGGAGTTGGTGGATCTGGTGGAGTCGCTTGGTCATGTTCATTTTATCGCCTCTGAGAGGCCGACGAGAGGAAGAGAAAGGGTTGAGAGAGGCAGGGATGATAACGAGAGCTGGAGTCGTATCTGATCTTGATCGCTTTCGGTTCCAGCACGGGAGAGCAAGTCCAGCCAGGTACATACACGTACCGTCAAAACACCACAAGTATAACCTAAAGGATAAAAAAGACCCTTCATGTGAGCCACGAGGTGGCCTACCATCAGGGTTCCACTAGTGCAGAAATCAAGAAAATTTGTCAAAAAGTCCTCCCTCCATCTCGTCCCGTGCTGTGTGTGTGTGTGTGAGGGGACCCTGAGAAAGTGACTGAACCCCGAAGAGCAGGGTGGAGTGTCCCCCGAACCGACCGGACGCCCTCCCGCATGAATCTTGAACAATGACTCGAGTCTGTCATGATATCACGATATTGCTGCCGCCTGTCTTGTCAATTCCTTCCATTCTTGTTCTCTGCCTCCTCTCTCTCTTGTCATCAAAGATGGTGCCTTGTAGACTCTGCTCCAGATTGCTTCCTCTTCAGGCTCGCTTTGTCATCCATCCAATGACTTCCCCAGACGCACCAAGAATGACGGAATAACAACAGGGGGCTCCCCCAAGTGGCAACCCCTGCTCGTCCGTTGCTATGGGCTTCTAGGCAGGGCTGGATTCCGAGTCGTCTTGCCTCTCTGGGGTTGAGACAGTTTCCTGTCTTGGTCAGTCGGCAGCGCTGCTGGGACCTTTCGTCATATCAGGAAATCGGATACGGCACACTCGATAAGCCCAGCACTCAATTACAGTTGACATATGACCATAAGACTGAACACTCACACTGCAGTACATACACTACAGCCAACCAGAGTTGCCGTCCCTCTTGCTTTAATCACTCTAGAATCCCAGGTTGCAACTGGCTCGGCTAACCAGCGGCCGCCACTCATCCGGGCATTCCAAGACTCTCCGATAATCCTCCGGGGGACGCCGGACATAGCCCGCGATCGTCTCGAGCAACGAGATCCAACACATGCACTCCGCATTATAAAATCGTGCATATCGAGCATCCAGTAAGCGTCGCCAATTGGCAATGCCTGCTTCCGAGAAGCTAGTGCCAGCCAGGCATGAGTGTACATAGTACACCACGAGGCGGTTCCCGAGTTCTTCACAAGACCTATGCTTCTGACAAGTGAAAACAAGTGCCGTATATATTTACTGTGCCTCTTGGCCACAATCGTTTTGAGTCTCTAATAGCAACATCGCATGCCCTCCACATCCATCCAAGCCACCGTGCTCTTGGCAGGGGTGCCAATTATTGTACAAGTCGAGAATCTCACCCTTGATTATTTCCCCTAGATCCAGCGCCTCAAACACCTCCTCCTCATCTCACTCACTCACTTCCCATGTTTAGTTGAAATCCGCGTTCCCTTGGGCTTCTGGGTCTGGTTCCCCATGGATCTCATAGAAGTGAAGGTATCGGGCTTCGGCCCTCTGTTTGCTCGCATCGTCCAACTCCCCCAGCGCGGCACCATTTTCCTTGAGCCCATCTGCTCCGTGGGATAGCTTGGCTACCGATGATGGCCTGTGCGACAGTTAGCAGCGTGATCATATCATTGAACGTGCAAGGCGCATGATACTCACCCAAAGATCTCGCGGTCCACCTGCAAGAACAACTTCATCGCATCCTTGTCACCCCGTTCAACAAGATAGTTGAGGTACGTCTGCGTGAGCTCCTTCTTGACTGGCGCAGACAGGCGACTTCGCTCTCGAAGCTCGTCAAACACCTGCTTCATCCGCTCTCCGTGCTGTGCTTCAGTCTCAGGGCTCGTTGGCTGCTCCAACTCAAACTGGAACCATCGGTCCCAGAACAGCCGGCTATCAGCATACCACTGCAGGTTCTTCTGGAACACACCGCGGGCTTCTTCCACAGACCCCTTGGCCTTCCAGAGCAGCACAGCCCACTCTGCTACCAAGGCAGCCTTGGTATAAATGTCCACCGTCGGCGCATCAATCTGGTCCTTGAAAACCTGAATGGCCGCGTCGATTCCGTTTTGCCGTCGCTCAACGTTGGCCCAGGATACGATGACCTCGACGCAATCCGGCAGCTGAAACAAGATCGCCTCGTGAATATCGAGAGCAATCTGAACTCGACCAGTGCTCTCCTCAAAGTAGGCCCACTGCATCCTGATACCTGGCCGGCTGACAGGTACGAACATGGTGGCGGCGCGCAGATATATGTTTCGCACCTCCTCTTCCTTTCCATCCTGACCGGACATCCATCGAGCGTATCGGAACCAGAATTCATCATAGTACGCACACGTGACTAGACACCGCTCATACAAGGCAACGATTCGTGCGAGATCGCCTTCAGCTTCCTCAAAGTCCAGGTACTTGCGCCAGTTCACCAACTGCGGGTGCTCCAAGGCGGTGACGTGGAAATACGGCCTCTTAATCTCCGACTCGTACGTCCAGCGCTTTGAAACTTCGGTTTGCGTTGCCGTGAAAACCTCGTAGAAGAGGGCGTCGACCTTGGCTCGAATATCTCGTTCAACCTCCAGCTCAGGTTTTGCCGCACCGCCGTATGCCATGGCTTCGGCTTCGACCTCGGACGTGAACCGCGCCAAGTCCTCCGCAGACACCACTTCAGTCATGGGGCGGCTGTGCGACAGCGATCGAAATCGCTCATAGTATCGTGCGTATTGGTGCATGGGTATGCGGATGATGCGGGCATGAATGGCATAAATCTTGTCGTGGGCCTCCTGACGCTCCTCGTACTCGATATACTTGTCCCAGAAGGGGTGGGCCAAGAAGTCGAGGCCAACAGATGTCGAGCCGCGCTCAAAGAGTCTAATCACAAAGGTTAGAAAAGGCATCACTGCGGAAGGGTCAACTCAGGGTAGGGGACGGAGAGGATTAATACAGAGGGGAAGGTGGTTGTGCATGTGAGTAGCAAAACCGAGATCAGGTTCTCCCGAGCGGTGACGTGTAACGCAATACGACTTTGAGGTTTGGAACGAGCACGGATGAGCGTCAACAGAGCCTGGCAGAGAGCGTGAGAGAGCATCCCGGCACAATGGGGCTACTGCAGGCATATCTCACCATCAGACGTCTTGACAGTGAAGTGTGAAGCCCTCGCGGATATGTCGACCGAGACCATTCTGGTCAAGCGAAATACTGCGCCGACAGGCATGTTAAGGGGATGGGAAGGAAATCATCCAACTGGAACTTACTCTCTGACGAGGTGTGGGTCATGGGTTGTCTCCATCTTGAAGGAGCAGTAATCCGTCCACAAGTCGACAGAATTGGTGATGTTTGCGCATCCTCTTTCATAGACCTGGTCTGAAGTCAGCGACATGTCTGTAGAGACTCTTATCAAAGACACGCTGACCATCTCGGCGGACTCGGGTCCCGCGATGTTGAATTCCATATCCGCATACTTCTTCCAGTAGCCAAACAGGAGGGGGAATTTGAGGAGGAATCGGTCGTAGGCATCGCGGAAGGTCGCAAGGGCTTGGGGGCTCGAGTTGCGGTTCAAGCCACCCTCCAGTGTCTCACTGGCCTTGATGAGGTTTTCCCAGTTCTCGAAGTTATCGGGATCGGCCTCCTGTGTGGACAGACATGTCAGCGATCACAGTCGAGGCACAACGAGCCCGGGCAGGTCAAGACATACCACCTCAGCATTGTGCTTGCGCACAGTCGCGTACTCCTCCTCAGAGCTGCCATAGTGGCCGAAGTCACTCATGTCGCCTAAATGATCAAAAAATCTCTCTTCGTTCGTCGCGTTACTTTCAGATTGATGGTGTTGCGGAATGGTAATCGAGGATCGGTCTTATGGGGTGATGATTGAGGTTGAAGAAAGTTGGACACAGGAGATGATGCTCCAGGCTTGCCTCGTCGCGAAAGGCAGGGGCTGGTAGTTCGCGCCTGGGCTGGCTGGCAGCTCTTTTTCGTGGATTGAGTTAGTACTAGTACTTTGCATCCAAGTAACTTGGTAGCTCGAGCTGCACGTGTCTTGGCAAATACCCGCAAAGACTGTGACAGTTTGGCTGAGCGGGGCTCCTGCAAGCAGCTTCGATACTTGGCAGGAAGGTTCCTCGATACGACCTGCAGCTCGAGGTTCGTCCGGGGCAACGATCTGCCGGTTTCCTGGTGACTAAGCACCATCCGCCAGATTGCAGATATTTTTCTTTAAAGCGCCGTGGGGTGTAGAAATCCTCTCTTTTTCTGTATTATAAAACGGGCTCGTGATGATTCTCACATAAACATATGATAGGAAGAGAATGAACGCTCTCTTTTAGAGAGCATGATCTCAAGTTCGAATCTGAAGCTCACTCCGATTTCTTCTTCTTTGTTCCTTTCTCTTGGCTCCGACCTACGGGCAAAGCCGGCATCACCACTAGTCAGAAGCCAGCATCGAAGCCATGAATTTTCCTTGTCGACTGCAACTGCGACTTGAAAGATGATGGTTTGCAGCGGGCACTCACATGGCCAGTGTTGTTCCACCTTTGCTGCTATCCAAGCCATTTGTGTAGCACTAGTGAATGTTGTTGTTTTCCTTTTGAGCACACATGGGTGTCAGTCGCGAAAGTGTTCATCCAGGGTGCTTGGTTTCGCATATTTTGTGTCAAAAATGGTTTGTGGTTGATCAATGCTCACATTCATGTAACGATGCAGCTGCAATATATGCATCAAGTCAGGCTGCGTGATATGAAGAGGTGTAATTGGAAAGAGATGGCTTTCCATTCACCTGGATTTGACGTCGCCGTCTCAGCTTGATCTGAGCTTTGGAGCCAACCTGATAATGCTCATCATGACCGCTGCGCAAGCAAATGAACCCTTCTCCCTCGCAATAATGATAGAGCGCGATAAACCCCATGTATTATCATGACTTGAAGAGTCTTCGGAATTACTACGTAAGTAGGATGAAGTCGTAGAACAGGCTTCCAGTGTAGAGGCTCGTTGTGGAGCCACGTCCACTGAGTATCAGCAGCCAGGGGTTGGTTGTTGCATCGTAGCACCCCAGCTGAGAAACGTCATTCGCGGTGCGTCTAAGCGCCTCTTACATTCTTCGAAGCCCAAACTTTGATGCTTCATCCCAACGCCAGACAAACCCTTCAGACCCCGACCGCTCCGGATCAACAGGTGCATTGTCTTTTGGATTTGTTTTTACTCTAAATCTCGGTCATGGGTCCACGGAATCTTTGATGCCCCTTCACAATCGCTCCCTCGGAAACGTTGAACCCTGAGGCTGCCCGTCACATACTCTCCTCCTCCCATACGCGATGGACAATTCCTCTTCTACCTGGTCGGCTCAGGCTCCCGCTCCCGATAAATCATGCGAGCTATATATCCGCGACTATCCTCACCGATCCATCGCTATCGTGTCCTCTTCCCACGCCCTGATCTTCCGATACACGACATCCACGACCGAAGCTATCGCCAATGGCTCGCTTACATCCATCGCCGCGTCTGCACGACCCCGTGGGAACAGCGGCGAGACTCTAGTTTCCAAGTGCATGGTCGAATTTGCGCCTGTTTCGAATCACCTCCTACAAGAGTATCGCCGTCTGACCCATCGACCGATCTACGGGACACTAGGCTTGATTGCAGTCAACGGCGAAGTCTTCATATCTGTCATCACCCACGCGACAAGAGCCGCCACGCTGCGACCCGGTGAGACGGTTGAGCGCATAGGCGGCGTCGCATTTTACTGCTTGAGCAGTGCAGATTACGACGATGTTGTTCCTCTCGAGTCTCTTGAACCCGACTTTGGTGATGCTGCGTCGGGGCAGTCGGCTCCTTATGGCCAGGGTCTAAGTCGGAGAGAGGTGGCCATGGAGCATCCTTGCCATGAGCTACGCAGCCTACTCAGCAATGGAACGTTTTACTACAGCACCGACTTTGACCTTACCAATCAAATGCAAGACAGGTAAGTGCATACAATGCTGCAGCTTGCTTTATACTCATATCAAGTAGACCGATAAACTCCAACTCTTTCGAGATTGACAACTTTGACGATGGCTTTCTCTGGAACTCTTTCATGATCAGCCCCTTGGTGCAGTTCCGTTCACGGCTTATGCCTCAGGAACGAGCAGCTCTCGATGCCTCCCGCATCCTTAGTTCGGCGATCCGCGGTTTCTGCAAGACCATGACGATCCCGTTGAGCTCGTCACCCTTGAAGAATGTCAAGACTGGCATGCCCTCTTATATGACTCTAATATCGCGTCTTTCCTGCCAGAGAGCTGGTACCCGCTTCAATTCACGAGGCATTGATGACGATGGACATGTTGCCAACTTTGTCGAGACCGAAACATTGTTCTGGAGCCCAGCAGGGACGTTGTTTTCATACACCCAGGTTCGGGGGTCTGTGCCAGTCTTTTGGGAACAGGCCGCCGACCTCATTCCAGGACGCCAGAAGATCACGGTGACCAGGTCGCCTGATGGTTCACAGCCTGCATTCAACAAGCACTTTGATGAGCTTGAGCAAACATATGGCGCGGTTCATGTTATCAATCTCCTCAGCGAAACCAAGCCGGGTGAGGTTGAGCTCAGCACCCTCTACCACAACGGCATCAAGCACTGTCCCCTGAGCCGCCCAGGCCCGGACGGATCCCGGGATCGTGCACTTTTGCGGGAAACCAACTACGACTTTCACGCAGAGACCAAAGGACCTGCAGGATATGAGGCTGCTCGAGAAATTCGCCGTTACATTGAGGACTCCACCGACGGGTTTGCCTACTTTCTAGCTGAGGAAACCAGTGACCCGAGGGAAGACCGGGATGGCTCAGGGCGCGCACGCATGATAGTTGTGCTCCAGCAGGAAGGTGTTTTCCGAACCAACTGTCTGGATTGTCTTGACCGAACCAACCTCATCCAGACCATCATCTCACAAATGGCGGTCGAATCTTTTCTGGGACACAAGGGCGAGTTCGCCGCCTCAAACTTTTGGATGAGACATTCCGGTCTATGGGCGGACAATGGCGATTCACTGTCCAAAACGTATGCCGGGACGGGTGCGTTGAAGTCATCCTTTACACGTCATGGGAAGATGTCGCTTGCTGGAGCCGTTGCCGATGTGCGCAAGTCTGTTCAGCGCATCTACCACAACAACTTCCTTGATCCTTCTCGACAGATCACCATTGATATGCTGCTGGGGCGCCTTGTTGGGCAGGCACCAGTCCATCTGTTCGACCCCATTAGCGACTTTGTATCAGCCGAGTTGGCTAGACGCAGCGGCGAGTTCACGTCTTACAACGGCATCACCATGTGGGTCGGTACTTTCAACCTCAACGGCCGTACCGAAGGTGTCGATCACGACCTGAGCCCTTGGTTATTTCCAGAAACTCTGGGCGACGCCCAACCAGACATCTATGTGGTTGGGTTCCAGGAAATCGTGGAGCTTAGCCCACAGCAAATCATGAACAGCGACCCATCTCGAAAAAACATGTGGGAACAGGCTGTCAAAGGCAACCTCAACGAGCGACAGAAGCGACTGGGGGGCGAGAGGTATGTGCTGCTGCGAAGCGGGCAACTTGTTGGAGCAGCGCTATGCGTCTTTGTCAAGACGCCTAGTTTGGCAAACATTAAGAACGTTGAGGGCAGCGTAAAGAAGACGGGCATGTCTGGCATGGCCGGAAACAAGGGTGCGGTTGCGATTCGATTCGACTATGCAAACACCCATATATGTTTCGTCACTGCTCACTTGGCGGCCGGGTTCGCGAACTATGAGGACCGGAATCGCGATTATGCAACTATTCATCACGGTCTGCGCTTCCAGAGGAACCGGGGCATTGACGACCACGGTGAGTACTCTCGAGTCAACAGTCATCGGCAGTGTTTTTAAGGTGATCGTCTACTGACACGAATAGATGCCGTTATTTGGCTGGGTGACTTTAACTACCGCATCGGATTGGGCTTGGAAAAGGCTCGCGCTCTTGTGAAGAAGCGTGACTTTGAGGCATTGTACGAGAATGATCAGCTGAACCTCCAGATGGTGGCCGGCCTGGCATTCCCCTTTTACTCAGAAGCGCGCATCACCTTTGCGCCCACATACAAGTTCGACCTTGGAACTGACGAATACGACACATCGTACGTTTGCTTGTATATTTTGCGATTGAAGGCATGTACTGACTTGGTTCTAGTGAGAAGGCTCGCATTCCGGCCTGGACGGACCGTATCCTTCGAAAGGGCCCGCACCTCAGGCAGATCCTGTATAATTCAGCACCTCTCAGGTTCTCGGATCATCGGCCTGTCCACGCTGCCTTCGAATGCAGAGTGAGTATCATTGACGATTCTCTGCGCGAGGAGATCAGCCAGGAACTCTATCAACGGCGGAAAGCCGAAGTCGGGGATGCTACGGCTCATCTTGGCACGGGCGAGGATAGCGACGACGAAGATCTCATAGGCTACGACTCTATCGAGCCTGGACTACCACCTGCGAGTTCAGACCGCCAGAAGTGGTGGCTTGACAACAAACAGCCCGCTCGTGCCGCCGTGCCAGTACCGAAGTCCAGGAATGGGCAAACTGTTGGGCTTAATCCGAATCGTCCACCGAACCCGTTTGGCCAGACAGAGGAACCGGACTGGATATCGATACCTAGATCATCTTCCAAGGCGTCCCTGTCCAGCATGTCAGGTTCGCCGTTTGAAAAGGTCAACCTACCCCACGTTATGGCCTCTGCTTCGAGTATCCCGCCCCGAAAGCTTCCTCCGCCGTATGATCCATCGACGTTGCCAGCCAAGGTCGGGCGCGTATCTCTGCTCGACGACCAAGGCCCGATCAGTCGAGAGATGACGCCGCCTGCTCCTCCACCGTCACGCCGGCAGACTGGGGGTCAGGGGCAGACGCCAACGAGCAATGGGTTTGGGCTTAATAGAGTACAGACACAACCGCTGCCAGTGCCCCTTCGGCCCACGTCGGCCGCTTCCCACACGTCTCATGCTTCGCAGCAGTTTAGCAAGACTGGGAAATCACCGCCACCAGTAGCAAAGAAGCCAGCACACCTGGCCACCATATCACCAGTGACGAGTCCATCGCTGAGTCACAGCACCATGGACGACTTTAGGCCTCCGTTGCCCACGAGAGCGGCTACAGGGGGTCTGGCGGGTGGTTCTCAGATGCATGGGTCTGCAGCTGCTCCCGCACGGAAACCCGTGGCACCGCCAAAGCCAGGGATGAACGGCTCGGGTGCGAAGCCTTTGGCACCGGTCGGAGCAGTGGGTTTGCCGGGGATGATGGGTGGGGATGCCCGGAGCGGAGTGCCGGCTCGTCGAGCACCGCCTCCTGCGCATTCTAAACCACAGGTTCCGCAGCAGCAGCAACAGCGGGGACCGGTAGATCTTCTGGGCTCGCTGGACGAGGGTCAGGAGGTGGGAGGATGGGAGACTTTGAAGCCAAGCACGAGGGCGTCGTGAACAAAGGCTAGCTAGTTGTAAAACAGGATGATTACGTTGGCGTCTCGGCGTGTTGATGGGAATTGAGCGTTTACTAGGCAGGTCATGGGTAGGTAGAGTAGATGGGCAGGGTTTCAGGTTGTAAATGAAGCTCGTCGTCTGTGGGTTCTGCCGTTACAAGCTCAGCGTGAGTCCTGGTGAGATTGATTTGAGTCTATGTATTCCACGGCGTGTGATGCTCTTTAGTCATGTGTTGATCCAGCCACAGTCCATTAGAGATAGCGGCACGGCGCCGTTGATCATGATGACACCCTTTCTCTTCACCGTCAACCGCCCACATACAAATTACACAGAATATCATGGCCCTCCCGTTCGATGCCGTACGCCACCCGGTGTCGGATGATCCCTCATCGGCCTCTGGCGTGAAGGGCCTTACCCTGTAGAACCACAACCCATGTCGTGCTTGCACTTCAGCTCTAGACCTCATGACCTTGACCCCCCCCCCCATGTCCATGCCTTCCCCTTATACCTTTCTCCGAGCCCCCTCTCCC
>JABEYC010000810.1:0-42628 GCA_013266195.1 Fusarium zealandicum | reverse complement strand
CCCCCACCTCCAGCTGAAACCGCATCGCCCTCGCACGCCGAACCAGAGCCTCAAGCAGACGACGCAACCGTGCCAGCTTCATTCGACATTCCGCCTCTACCAACTTCCCTTCCCCAAGAGGCCTCTATCCGCCTCGTCTCTGGCTCCGATGTAAATGCCCTGCGTCGCATCAACGCTCTCCTCCTTCCCGTCAACTACGCCGACAGCTTCTACCAGCGCGCAATCGATCCCGCCGCCTCGGGCCGCTTCTCCCGCGTCATTACATGGGCACATGATGGCACTGAGCCCAAGGTTGTTGGTGGCGTCGTCTGCCGCGTTGAACCTGCGCTCGATTCCAAGAGCCTTGACCAGGTGCCGCAGAAACTCTACATCCAGTCGCTCTGCCTCCTCTCGCCGTATCGATCTCTGGGTCTGGTGAATGCTGCCTTGGATAATATCATTGCGACGGTCGTTACGGACCCGAGCCTCAATGTGGAAACGGTTACGGCGCATGTTTGGACTGACAACGAGGACGCTCTCAAGTGGTATGAAGGACGGGGCTTCAAGCGCGAGGATCAACCAATCCGCGGATACTATCTAAAGCTACGTCCTGACTCAGCTTGGCTCGTCGAGCGCCCCGTCAGCGCTTCTGTTCGAAGCTCGCTGCCTTCCTCATCGTCTGCGCCTACACGCTCCCTACCAGCCAGCACAACCGCGGCCGTCGTCAATCTCCCGCCCATGTCGGCACCACCCAAAAACGGCACCACCCGACCACCACTTCCTCCCACTGGACGCTCCTACCAGAGTCAACGTCCCGAGACTGAGTGGAACGACTTGCCAGATGAAATGGCGCCTGGGCGACTTGTGCCGCCGCCTCGCGTGAACCCGGGCGAGCCAGGCTCCGGCACGAGCTCTAGGAGCAGCTCCACGGCCCGAAAGAAGAGGGACCGGGCGTATCCAGCGGCGGCCTTTGGGAAATAGAGCACGAGACAATAGAGCACGAGACAATAAAAGACAAGACCAAGATCGGTGAGCTATTATAAAACGAGATGGGAAACGCTTCATGATAGGTACGGTTTAATGGACAGGAATGATAGATAGACCTTTTCGGTTACCAAATAGACAGATACGACTAAAGACTTTCAAGACGATGGATTGATTTCAAATGAGGAAACTTCGCATAACGTGCTACCAACTCGGATATATCATCATACCCAGTGCCTCATCCCATACATTTTTGAAGGTAGAAAAGGTCATGAAAAGGCTCAAATAAGATTGGAACGTTTGAAACAAAACGCCAAAGGCCCCAGGAAATAAAAAAACGCATCCATCATGACATGGGCATATATATACACACAAGACTCGGTAAACAGGCCAATGGGGCATTGAAGAATGACCCAAGGCTTCAATCGGCACGGTGGAATTTCTTACCGATGCCTGTTATACCAGAAAGCTGCGAGCGCAACTACACCAACGATGCCGCCTATCAGCATCGATGTGTTTAAGGCGGGAGATTCTTGGACTGTTTGGGCATTAGCAGAATACTTAAAAAGGGAATCGAGGCACGTACTGAGCGCATCAGAAGACGTGCGAGCCCGGTTGGACTCGGTCCTGAAGTCGTTCAGAAAGTCTCCGGGCTTCTCCCTGCCGGCGGCAACGAGAGCGATGAGAGCGGCGCCAACACCACTGCCGTCCTTGGCAATTCCAATGCGAATCTTCTCAGCGCCCTTGGGGCCAATGCCATCAATAGCGCGGAGGGCCTCGTAGATCATATCGCGGAAGAACGGGTAATGCTCCACCAGGCTACCATCGACACCAATGTCGATAACCTCCTCGTCGATGTCGTCGATTTTACCCGACTGCAGGGCAATGGCGCCAATGGCGACAGCTGACAATCGGGCGGCGCGACGACCGACGGCGTTGGAAACGGCCTTGAAGGCCTGGGCGTCTTCGAGCGAGGGCGTGTAGACGTGGAGCAGGTTCTCCAGCTCCTGGCGGAGCGACGACAGCTCGGGGGTGTTGTCGGCGGCTGCTACGGACATGATGGAGCTATCGAGTCCCCAGGGCTTGAGGAAACCAGACTGGGGCGCGATGCTAGTGGTGGTGCCCCAGTCATTGAAGCTCGAGTTGAGATCCTTGAAGAGAGACGAGTTTTCGCTGTTGATCATGTCGGCCACGGCGAGCCGCACAAGCTCACCAAGGAACATGCCCGACACGCGCTTCTCAAACATCTGGTCGCCTGGATTCACGCTCTGGGCGTCAAGGGCCTTATCCCATGCGGTCGAGGGCAGAACATTGAGCTGGTTGTCGAAGGAACCCCATTCCGTGTTGACCACCATCTCGCCCGTTGACTTGTCGTACTCGCCTGTGATGGGTTTCTTGATTTTATCCAGTTTTTCCATATAAGCGCCGTTAGTGCCGGTGCCGAAGATGGCGCCCAAGACGGAACGGCTCTTGCCAGTAGAGGTGTACGAGCGAGCCATGAGCGTGCCGACGGTGTCGTTGACGAGGGCGGCAACCTTGACAGGAAGGTGGAGCTTGTCAATCTCGGTCTGAAGCAAGGCGCAGACGTCCTTGCCCACGGCGTCATGAATGTCGAAGCCCTTGGTCCATCGGATCAGCAGGCCCTTGTTAATGGCGAGCTGCTTGACGGGGAAGCTAAAGGTGAAGCCCAGGCGGAAGATGTGCTCGTCTCGGTAGCCGGAGGAAGTGCTTTGGGTGTGGCGCCGGCGAACATGGCTCTCGAAGTGGTCGGCGTGGTGTTCCTTGAGGAAGATCTCGATCTGCTTGGCAAGGAAGGAGAAGAGCTCGGAAGAGGTCTTTGCGACCATGAGCTCCTTGGGGATGGCGACCTTGTTAAAGGTGAGGTTAAAGGTGGTGTCACCATTCAGAGTGATGGAGCAGACTCGGAAGTTTGTGCCACCAAGGTCAACGGCGAGATACAGTCCCTGCGAGACGATAAGTTTGTCAGTTTGAAGTTGGAACTGCCTGTTCAAGAATCTCACCTTTTCTGTGCCATTGGGGACGCCTGTGACATAGGTCGGGATCTGCTGCAGACTGGCACCTTCTGTGGAAAGGCCCTCATCTATAGAACATGAGAGTTAGCCCTCATCGGTGATGGTGAGTAAACGGGTGAGTCGCGACAAAACATCATGAAATTAAGTGCCGCGGTACGAGGGGCATTGCGCAAAGAGAGGGTGGAAGCAAACATACTCATCTGCTTCAGAAACTCCCGCACATGACGGTTCACGTCGTCATCGGAAAAGTCGAACTCTTGAACGACGCGGTTGGACTCGTCGGCGAGGGCCATGGTGAGAGGCTGCGAGGTGGGCGGCGCAGTCGGGAAGGGAGACGGAATATAGCAGACGGAGTCGAGGGCTGCACGAGCTGGCGAGGTCGAAGAAGGAGGAAGATAGTAGAGCTGATGAGGAAGAAAGAAGCCGAGGGAGTGATGTAAGAATGAAGGAGAAAAGAGTTGGAGGAGGGAGGAAAATGAGCCCGAGCTGGTGGAGGACAAGACGTCTTTGAGCTGTAGGTGTTGCTGGGACTGGAGCTTGGCGTCACCGAGGACAAGCTGGGAGAGCTGCTGACGGAAGCTGTGTCAGTGGCTGATGAACGTCCAATAGCGGCCGCTGGTGGGGGGGAGAGCTTCTAGGTTGGGGATCATGGATTCAAGGGAGGGGCGTGGACAGGACAGGAACAAGAACAGGAACAAGAACAGGAACAGGGCATGGAATTAAACCCGGGAACGGGGATTTCCAGCCCCAAATTCCAGTGGATTCCCAGCGATCGGAGCTTCACTTTCCATTCTCCTGACCAAAATTGAAGCACCGAGGCCAATTGAAGTGCCGCCGGGCGGCCGTGGAGAGCCCGCTCGAGTGGGGAGGTGCCCGTGCCAGAAGGTGTGGTGCATCGGGGGTGCGGGGGAGAAAGACGTCGATGCTCCGCTAATACGCCGAGCTCGCCGTGTCCTCGGGTTCTTCAACGTCTTCTTTTTTGTTCTGGCCGGGGGGGGTTTTTTCCCTTGGCCGGTGCTTCCACTAGTAGAGCAGAAACTGGATCCCGATATCGTCATGAGCGGAAGCTGTTGGCAGTTCTCCAAGGGCTTCTGCAGCCCTCCGTCGACGGTCAGGCCATGATGGCCATGCATGATCTCGCTGAGCCCGGACTTGCGGTACGGGGTTGGAGGTCGGGCAGGCATGAATGCAAGATAGGTTGTATACTGGGCTTGCAGCGAACGACACCCGGGGAACCAGCACGGGGTAAATCTAGCCACGGGGGAGGACAATGAATTGTGTGGTTGGTGGTGGTGGTGCGGGAAGCGGGATAAAATGGAGCTTGGACAGCCTTGGGAGCGAAAAGAAGGATATCCATCCATGACCCCAGGTAAAAGGTAGAGATGATGCACGAAAAGAATTGGAATAAGCAACTCACCACTAAAACGACGAAAACAGCCACGAGCCTCAGAAACAATCGTGGCCATGGACCCTTCCTCGCCTCGTTTCCATCTCCATGCCCAGATCCATGCCGTCTCCCCATTCTTCTTGACACCACACCCAAGACCCAAGCCAGGTTTCTTCTCGTGATAGAGGCGAACGAATGTTCTGATTGATCTCGTGCCCGTGTTTTTAACCTGCCTCTCTGCACGATTCTCCCGGGTCTGAAGGTCAAGGATCACTGCAGCTCGGGTCTCGTGCTCGAGTTGCCCACCCGCAGCCCAGGCTTGGGAAACGGGCCGTCTCGCCCGCGTCTTCCCACCGGACTTGGGCGTAATACTCCCGTCCAGCCTCGGCGGTTCTGGAATCTCGTGAGTCCCGGGCCGCTCAGTTGATTGACTACCCCGATGGGTGTAGTCTAATAGCTTCGAAGTCAAGTAAGTGGTGGGTGTTCCTGCGGTGGCTTCAGCCGCAGGATGCAAGGCACAAAGCTGCACTCGGCCCCGTAAATCCTTGGGGAAATGGCGCGTTAGATAAACACTCGTCTGTTGGACAAGAACTCGTGATCTTTTGCTCGGGCTGGTTGGTCGGTTGCAGGTATGTAGCAAGTTGAGTGGAATCTCCAGCAAGGCTCCTCGTAGAAAAGAGGGTAAATAAAATAGGTCGGTTCTGCTCGTCGCCAGTGGCTGGTTTTAGCATGAGCTGGGCTGGGCGGCCTTGTCGTGGTTTTCTGGCGGTGTCTGGTGCAGAAGCAGTTGATACAGAGAACAAGGTGCAAGTCGGCAGAGGACAGAAAGTCAACACGCTACAGATGCATCTTGACGCTAGGTAAGCTTTGGGCTTTCATTCCATGACACCGCTACTTTACGCGATACCCTCAGCCTATCTTGTTTTGTAAGTGTACCCAGAGATACTCAAGCACTAGATTCAACATTCAGCGAAGAGGACATGCAAAATCAAATACAACGTCTATACAGCATTAACCCTATTTATTCCATATACTAACCACCAACCTCTTTCCTTTACTTCGTTGTATGCTCTGGTTCTACAACATCCCTTGACAACCCCCAGCTCTAGATCCCCCACGTACACCGAAAGGCAACGTGGGAGGTCCGGATATCCTCTTAGAAAATTAGACCAGACAAGAGATCTTCCTGCAATCAGAATCTTGATCAACACCTCCAAAGACTCAATTCACAAACAAGACAACCACGTACTCAGTCGATCTATCAAGACATGCATTGCATGCAATGGCGCAGTAGACAGATGCAAAGCTAAGGCGTCAAGTCCTACTGCAACTTGCAGCAGTCTGAAGGCCTACGCCCCCGAACAGATAAAGTAAAGAGATATATGTTAGCTTGATTAGCCATGAGCACTGCCGTACTCGCCTTTTACTGAGCCGCAGTCCATGTATCACGAAATGGCTGGAATGAACCAAGGTTAAACATCAAATGATCTTACACCTCCTTTATTTTGATTCAATAACCTATAAAAATCGTTGTACACAGCTTCTTCAAATCGCTGCCATGAAACCTGCCCGACTGCCCGCTGCCTTGCCCTTGGCTCGCCTGCCTGCCTGCCTTCTGTAAATACCGACCGTTACGCCAGATAAACACGCATAAGAGGGGCATCAGACAATTGCACAAAAGTATTAAGATAGAGAGAGCGGCAGGCTCTGGATTTCCTCCCTTCCGGCCTCCTTGGTATATGACGGTGGCCAGCACATGTTTCGAGAGTGGTGAATTTTAGTCTAGTTTTTTTCGTTGTTGGGAATTATTGAGTGAGATAGAAACGTCTCGCTGGTGTGGCCTCCAACGAGTCGGTATGGGGTATGAGTTTGGAGTTCGTTCTTCACATGATGATGGCGGGAATGTCGACGTTGGCCTTGATCGACTTGTGAGGCAGGACACTGCCGCCGTTGACGTAGATCTCGTCGCCGATTGTGACATCGTCACCTAGAACTGTCACGTTCTCGAGACGGGCCCAACGACCGACGGTGCTGTTCCAGCCGACAATGGTCGACTTGACCCAGGCGTGGTCCTTGACCTTGGAGGCGCTGAGCAGCACGCATCGCTGCAGACGGACACCGTCGCCGATGACAACATCGGGGCCAATGGTAACGTTGGGTCCGATTCTGCAGTTCTTGCCAATCTTGGCAGAGGGGTGAATCAGGACGTTACCGCCGTGGACGTAGGGCTCAGTGGGGGGAGTAAGCTCCTTGCTACCCTTCTTGGTAAGCGAGGAGAGATACAGGCATGTGCCGCTAAGGAAATCCTTGGGCTGGCCAACGTCCATCCAGAAGCCATCAAGGTCAAATGAGTGCAGCTGGTTGTCGCGGACCATGGCGGGGAAGGTCTCCTTCTCGATCGAGGTCGGGCGAAGCTCGATACGGTCGAGGATGGAGGTGTTGAAGATGTACATGCCGGCGTTGATACGGTTTCCGACAAACTCGACGGGCTTCTCGACGAATCGATCGATGAGGGAGCGGGAGCCGGGCTGGTGGACCACGACACCGTATTTGGAGGGCTCCTCAACCTTTGTGACGACGATGGTACCCTCGTTACCGTGGTTCTTGTGGAACTGCAGGAGGTCCGCGAAGGGATAGTCGCAGATGACGTCCGAGTTGAGGACAAAGAAGGGAGAGTCGTCCTTGGCGAGGATCGACTCGGCGAGCTTGAGGGGTCCGGCGGTGTCGAGGGGCTCGGACTCGACAGAGAACTCGATGTTGATGTTGTATTTCTCCTCGTACTGCGGGGTATGTCAGCCCAGCACCCATGGCGGTCGTATCATGGTAGGGGTTGCTTACCTCGGCGAGGAATTTCTCCATGATCTCGGGCCTGTAGTTGACGGCAAGGACAATGTCCGTGACACCAGCTGCTACCAGCGCCTCAATCTGGTGCACAATCATGGGCTTGTTACCGAACTCAACGAGGGGCTTGGGGAGAGTCAAGGTCTGCAGCAAGGCGCAATGCCATTAGTCTACCGTACGAGTATTGGACAGGTTTGCGCAAGCTGTGCGCAGCTCGCTCAGGGAGCTCTGCGGGAGAGACGTACGAGAGGGCGGAGGCGTGTGCCAAAGCCACCGACAAGAATGAGTCCTAGGAGCTCTGTTAGCTTCGAGCGCGATTCGCAAGTACGGATGAGGACCATGGAGACATACCCTTCATGATTGCGGTGTTGAGAAGCTGCTACGTATGCGATGCGGCCGAGGGCAAAGGGGTAACAGCGAATGTAAGAACAGAGAGCGACAAACAACAGCGAGGTCCCGAAAGGAAGGGAAGTAACCTCGACTGGATTAGATTATAAGAGGGTATTGCGGAGAGGAAGTGAGTCGGAAGAATAGTTGGCGAGGTTCAGAGAGGGAAGAAAGAGGAGGAGGATTAAGAAGAAGAAGAAATTCAGAGGCCGACTTTGAATTCAGGAGGGAAGGGGAAGGGAAGTGGGGATCTAAAGGCCAACGTGGGAAGATGTTGATGGAGAGTGGGAGGAGAGTGGAGAAGCGGGCAGGGGGGCCCCTGAAAGTAGTAGAGTGTACCTACAGCTCGTACCTAGAGAGATCTGCCATAGGGTCTCTTGTAACTGAAATGCGCTGTTTCGGCCTGAAATCCACCGACGAGAATCCAATGCGTGTTTTTAGCTCATCTTGAATAGCCCGGAGACATGATGAAGCTATTTCGGTCTCTTTCTCAACCTCGCATCGCATGTCGTCTCCATTAGCACTCTCCAGCACTTTGCATGTACTATTGACCCTTCAAATCCTCAAGCCACCTAGCCCGGCCTTCACGTCCCAGGTTCCGTAGCCCGTCTGACACTAGTGGCCGGCGACGCCTCATGCCCGGGCCTCGAGTACGGGCCACACAGGCGAGCGATCCTCGACACGAGGGCCCCGTGATGAAAGGCTGTGGGAAAGGGGTCCAAGTCGCCAATCATGGCCATCTGGCGGGGCTGATGTGGCTCCCGTCGACACCGTTCCCCCTGGGCTGGCGAAATTAGGCGTTATTCTCATCATGGCCCCTGAAAGAGCGAGACTGGATCGTGACCATGAGGAGGATTCTTTTTGTTCTAGAAAGCTAATCAATCTACGGCACCGGTCTCGCAAGAGTAACACTTATTAAAACTACGTACGGTAGTGGCATTACCAAAGGGCGGTTGTCCCCGAAGAGATTCTTACTCGGGATGAGTGTAATATCAACGACTAAGGAACGACAACCTAGGCTCCAGTTGAAAATCCCCTGCTGGCATTCTACGTCTGACAAGCGGCTCGACTATTGGCCATCTGGCTCAAACTCTCATATTAATAGGAAGCAGTTCTCGCGCATGGGTTCCAGGGTATTTTGGTGCTTACTTTTTCTCCTCTCCTTGATTAATCTTGCCTCCTTTTCCTTACGTGTCTCTCCTGTCTCATGCTTACCATCATCATGAGTGTCATCAGCCCAGTGGCACCACCGTCGCTCTCTTCCGATTCTAGCCCAACGTCCACATGCACGAGGTGACCAGTTTCCAATGTCTTTACGAGCTGTTATTCCCGTCTACGACCCCTGTCTGGAGACCCCAGAATTCATTTGCTTTGCCTCTTCGTGTTGATGAGACTCGCAAGTTGTATTCCTCCTCTGTCAGCGAATGTGCCATCTCTGTCATCCGATTGGACGACCCTCCCAATCTGATTCGTTTGATCCCAACGACTCACCCCCATTCGACACTTTGTTCAGACTCGCTCAGCCTCACCCGACTGACACGTCCACTCACATCATCCTGCATCTCGCGACCCAGCAATTCTTGGCAGATCTCCTAGTTGTGGTCTCCCAATCAGGCTTAGCTTCATCGCTCGGCGGCCAGACGAAGCCCCATGACCCCGTAAATCTTTTCGATTGTTTTAAGAATAGAACATGTCACTGACATACGTACCGATGTAATAAGACTCACTTCTATTACTCGACCTACAAACGTAGACTCGGAATAACGATCAGGGGTCCATCCGAAGCAGTCACAGGCCAATCCAATATTATGCCAAGTTTTCTTCCAACTGTTGATCATGCTATTCTGCTCCATTGAGATCGGCGGAACTGTGGGAGCACGAGGTCTGCGTTGGCAGACGGTGGCGACCTTTTGCACATCAAGCATCCCAACGGCCTTGTGTTTCACTGCCGGACCACGACGCCTCAAACGTCATCGCAGACATCCAAGTGCGAGCTTGGGTTGAAGGCGTAAAGTGACCGGCTACTACCTACATCAGAAGCTCGATTCTAGTCTAGTCTAGGGCTGAAGCCCGGATCTATCTCTACCTCAGCAGCTGGCGTTCTAACTTGCCGAATCGAACACATATTTATGACTGGGCACCCAATGTCATCATGACAATGTTTCCATCAAACCCTACGTAACATTCTTTTGTTGCGAATTCCTTGGCTCCTATTCGTCAATCGAGCTTGTACGGTTGTAGACTCATCTGATAGAACAGCACTTAACACCTGATTCCTCACTTACACACTACTCATCTTGCCAAGTAAAGATAGGGGGGGAGGCTTACAAGAACAGCTCAACAACGCTGTGGCTATAAAATGAACTTGCAAGCCTTTGACCTTTGAGCTTATCTATCCTACCTCTCTCATTGCTTCGTACTTGTACCCCCGTCAACCATCCCCAACCATCCCTAACCTTAAACGCGTCTACTCGTCTTATTATCTCACTGACATGAACCCATCGTCGATTCGCCACGACGATAGCAAAGGTTCGGAAAGAAAAAGCAACTGTATCCCTGCGCATTCCGTCCTTGTTGCCATGGTTCAGGTTTCCCCGCGTTTCGCTACGCGCTCACCGAGAGCAACGCACGTCGGCTAGGTAGACCCTAGCCGCTGATGCACAAAATGGCTGGCTTGCTGGCTTGGCCTATAGCCGAGTTTCGCAGTTGGTCAATAGTTTTTCGTTTGTTGTTGTTATTGATGTTCCTTGTAAACAATTGGTCCATAGGAATTGGGGAATGACTGGGGCTGGTGTTATTTGCCCTCTGCGAATGTGATGTGATGTGACGTACTTGGATTAATCACTTACACGGCCAATTGAAGGCAAGCCAACATCAATAAACTCAGCATATAATATCGACCAGTCCGCAGAATAAGAAAGAAAAGTCGTTATCATTATTGTCGTTAATAATTGTCTTGTCATCATATCCCATCGGAATCCACTCTCGTCCTCATCAAATCATCCACTTCATCCAGCAGTTCATAGTTATCCTCCATGCCCTTCCATCGAAAATCGAAAATCAAGTCAATGCTGGCTTCCACCATGTTCAAACTTTTTTCTCGTGACAAATTTTCTCGTTCGCTTCGAGTTGTCGTATACCCCTTCGCACATCACCAAAAAGATGAAACATAAGAATCAACCCAGATCCCTTCGCTAAATTTGACCAAAAAATGTTTCAAGAGAAACTTGTCAAGATGCGCTTTTTTCTTCTTTTTGATCGTTTTGTCGTCAGAATGCCGTACAATACGCGTAAAGGGGGTGTATTCTCGTGAAAGAATCTACCCTCCCGCGTGAATAGTGCCACAATATCGTTGAGCTTTTGTCCAACCCAAGACTTTTTTCCCCTCCTCTTTTCCTGTTGAGCTCTGCCCCCTGTTTCCCGATGATAGTTTCGAATAGCTCCTCACAAGAGCTGGACAGTGTCTCTGTGGTACGTGATAAAGTTAGCATCACCGTCGTGTTTGATGTTGGAGCTCGAAGTCGTGAACAATGAGCCATGGCCATGGAGAACGAGTCGAATATCCGGATGATTACCAACGGGCAGGCGTGAAAAGTGAAAATAACGAGCGCTCCCACAAACAAAAGCCAATCCAAGCTGTTGTGAGCAGCCAAAGGCGGAAAGTAATAAAGTAAATTGCAAAATGCCGGCCGTAGGAGTAAAGTTGCATCTAAAGTCGTGTCGTATCATCATGAATCGTTGAAAATAGCGAGGAAATAACAATGCATGCGTTGCCCTTATTCTCTTGCCCCAAAAGAGAAAAGTAAACAGAAGTGAGAGATTGGGGATTCTTCCTCGAGTCTCGTGAGAGAGGTTGCCAAGGGAGGTACGTGGTGTGGGTATATCCCTTGGGACTGCTGCGAAGCATTTCAACCGCTTGTAAGTCGTCTTGTGCCCGGGCTTTCATCCCCGTGCTTCCAAGTATGGGTCCACGTGAGTAACTCCCATGTTGATCTAAGCCCGTCGGCGTACTTGAAACTGGGACACGAATAACCGCTGCGAGCTGCGTCGTGACAGCTTACTCGAACGAAGCAGTCGAGCTGCTGCTCGAGTGGTGTCCAGATCGCCTGCTGTGACGGTCGCTGCCCCTCGAGGACGTGTGGCGGCTCTTACGGCGGCCAGTCGCCTCCTGGGCGGGGAGGCCCTGGACGATGCCGTTGCGAGCCAGCATGCCTCCGTTGACGGAGAAGTTGCGGCACACCATGAAGGCACGCATTGCCGCGTTCTCCTGGGCCAGTCCGTCAGACTCGTAGGCGAGATCCGTCTGATACTCGCGGCCGTTGACAAGGACGAGACAGGTGTAGCCATTGTGGTCCCGGTAGCACTCGTACATTGGGTCCGTCCATCCCCGACGCCGGCAAAGGCCTGTTTCAAACTTGGTTAGCCTCGAGGTCCTTTGCATTTTTGCAATCCAACAAGTGAGATGTAGTAAAATGCCCGAACAGACCCAGCCGGGTGAACAACTCAGATCGCTACAAGGCAGGAGCCGAGTCAGGGATATCCGAGGCCAGAGTCTTTGCGGTCTTGCCCGTACAAGAATGTACACCCGGTTATATCCCGAGCTCTGATCCAACAGTGCTTGTGAAGCACAATTGCGAGGCCTAGACTCTGTTGTCCCATGCTTCCCCGCCGCGTCGGCGTTGGAGTCACCACCTGGCGGGGAAGCCAGTTCCTTTTGAGTGGCGGCGTGATCAATTGCCGACCGCTGGGCAGGAATTGGCTTGTAACAAGGGGCTGTGCTGCACAATTGACCAACTTACTCTCGAGATATTGCATGTAGAAACCGCCCATTGTGATATTGTTTTGGTGGCGTTCGCCGAATGTGCCGGAGCGTCGAGGCCGAGGACGGTTGCGGTTGAGGGAGCAAAAAAGGTGGGGGGCCGAGTTGAAGAGCGCCTCCGGTCAATGATACGGAGGGGAAGGAACTCGGAGGACAAAGTTGACGAGAGAAAGAAGGCAAGAAACGCTTGTCTAGAGGCAAGAAAGCAGATGGAGTAAAGGTTCCAATTCCGTGTATGGACCGTCCAACGAAGCTCAATGGAGGCAATCAATCAGTGCCGAGATGGAAGGCGTGGAAATCTGAGACAGATGCTGGGGGGGACAATTGAGGCCGAAACAACCCTTGCGAGCGTTGAATGCCTGTTGCTGGAGGGGTCCTGTCCAATCGGCTCGAGTCGTATCGTGTATGAGAGTCGGAGGAGTCTTGGGGGGAGGGATGGAAGGGGAGATGCTCGAGGGGATGTTTTTGTTTCTCAAGCAAAAGACGGGAGAAGCTTCTACTCAAGAAGTAACTCGGGGCAAAGGTACTATGTAGGATAGCTTGGCCTTGTCAGAAACCTCCGTCGGTCGCGAGTGCATCTGGCTGGAGACGAGTCGAGCCGATGGAACGGCGAGACATGTGTGCCTTTATTGCAGACAGGCCATGCCATGCTTTAGGTTGTTAGCGCGGGGGCCGGGGGTGTCTGGAGACAAAGGACGATGCGCGAATGGAGGCAGATGCAAGCAACGATGCGGCTCTCGAAAGAGTGTGACCCATCTTGCTGTGTTGGCCTACCTGGTTGCCAGTTGATCGAAACCGCTGGCGACTAGGCCACTCCACTGCGACACATGGAGGGGATGCAGCGACCAGGCGATCTCTGATAAGTCTCAAAGTTAACGCCTTCGTCCACCGGCGTACCACCAAAGGACCTAGTACGTTTCCAGTTTTTCTTCCTTTCCCTGGGTAGGTAGCTTCTCTTCCGGGGTCCTGTCTCGCCTCTCAGGCCTGTGGTGGTTTGTTTTGTTTTGCTCCTTCCTCTTTTTTCTTCTTGGTTCACTTTCGCTTACAAGCCTGGCTTCTTTTTTAAGCTCTGTGCCAATCGCTGTCCCCTCACCCGCTGTGGCCCATTAACAAACCGCCAAAGCCAAATATCACGGCCGTCGTCGACCTCATGATGAGGGTGATCGTAGCATGGCCTCAGGAATGGAGACAATGGGCCCAGTCAAGGACCCGGTCTATGAAGCTCCTGCAGACACGCGATTGAAGATGCACTACTACTACATGGCCGCAATTTTCAACTTGCTTTAGCTTCAACTCAAGTGGCAAAGAGGAGATCGCTGCAGTGGCCCAGAGCGGGTAACTCGTTTTCTGGCTATCCAGCCGGACGCCTGAAAAGGCCGAGGTGTCGGGCGAGGGGGCAAACCAGACCTGCAGCCATCATGAGGTAGACAAAGCGAAGCAATACGTACGCACCGACATCACCGACAAGACTGAAAAGGCAGGATGTGCCTGGCTCACTACCACCTCCGAGATCTCTGCTTTGGCGGCCACTAATGCACAGCAACCAGGCCACCCAAAGTACCGTCTTGTATAAGCACAGCAGAGCCAGACGCCGGACCTAGAGGGACCTCGAGGGGCAGCCCACCTGGATCCCCTCTTCCTGAACGCCGACGGTCCCGCAGCCGGAGCTGATGCAACAACAACCCAGCCTGTTCGAGGTACCTGCCAGACTATCGCCATTGATGCCGCAGTCGACTGGAAGCAGAAATCTCAGGGTCGGCGATTGGTATCTACCAGGATCTCTTGAACCCCGTCTGGTCTGTCGCGCGCGAAGTGAGTGGCCGTGTTGTGCGGCCTAGTCTTTTGGGACTAAATTCTTGTGCTTGGACCGGGCAACAACGACTCAGTGAAAGCGGGCCACGTTCTCAACTCCATGTGGCGGTTGTGAATGTGGGCGTATCGAGATATCAAAAGGGTCACTGATGCACATTAGAGGCCCGAGGAGCTTGGGTACGAGCATGCCTGCCTGGGTAGGCTTTCGACATATCTCTGACACAAGGCGCCAGGCCAAGCGCGTATCGAGTCCGGACATGTAGTACATTTTAAGTACCGAGATTGCGTATCTTATAAATCGACGAGTAATAAACTTTCGGATCCAGTCACCGTGGTCTTGTTGTCGACGATCCAGCACCAACAAGACGAAGCCCACGGGCAAAGTAACTCGATGGTGACACCACAGGGAGCAGCCAGTCAAACTGCGAGTTAATTTGGCACTTTCTGCTTCCCACTCCCCAGAGCCCAGGGAAAAGGGTCGGTGAAGCAGCACGAGGACGTGCATGAACAGGACAGTCAGTGGCTGGCCTTTTGCCAGTGGATCAACGACTTTGAACCCTCCCATCCCTGTCCACCATGATGCCCTGTGCCATGCGTCCACAGGCCTAGGTGTGGGCGCCGCCGTTAGGGCTGTCCCCAGCAACGGAGCAGCAGCGGCAGCAGGCGAGCATGACATGGCTCCACGGAACGAGGTAAAGGAACGGTGAATGCAGCCTGGCCGATTGGACACTGAAGGCCTCTGATGGCATGGCCAAAGGCTGCGTGCCAGAGGGTGTGCGCACCGCAGCAGCCCGCCCGTCTATTCGAAGGAAATGTGCTGTAGTACTTTATTAATAAGTACTAGTAAAGACAGAGAGTCTAACTTACCTGTTACAAGGATGCCCGGGGAGGGGAAAAGGAAAAGGGTGGCAGGAGGGACCCCAAAAGAGGCGCGAGACAACGACAGGACTAGTACTAAGGCAAGCCAGGGTAGCTACAGTACGTAGATAAAAGTGTACGTAGTAGGAAGGCACTCTTCCGGTGGCAGCCCCTAACCTTCATGCACGGATGAGTTGGCAATGCTTGCTTCTATTGTCAATGTTGATTAAAACAACAACAACATTGGAACATCCGAGTCGCGACGGCTCCGAGTAGCGGCACGTACTTGGACAAGCCGATCAACGCGGGGTACCTAGGTATCGTGCCTTGTCGTTCTTCACCTCGCCCTGATGCGTCCATGGATGGCCCAGTACACACAGCCGCCACCACAAGCATCCATGTTTCTCCATCGCCAATTTACCAGCCACAAAGATCAACGCCATGAAAGCCGTCACGAACCTACAGAAACGTTGTGCGTTTCGAGCATCAATAATTTCCAACATCGGTCGACGACTCCACGGCCCTGTCGGTGCTCTCCGGCTTCTCTCGTCGCGTCCCTAGTTCCGACAGTTCAGTCTGCTTAGTTCACTAGGTCTGAGCTAGCTGTCGAGGAACTTTCTGCATCTCGCTGCGAAGCTGCAAAGTCCACATTCAGGGCGTGCGTTCTCGCGAACAGGGATGCTGAATCCCCTCAAAGATTGTGGGTTCTGTGGGCTTGAGTGGGCTTGTGGAGGGACAAGGAAGTGCCATCTGCCATCCAACGCAAGACCACTGCATGACGGAGCTTCAAAGCCAACACCGAACGGCGATTCGACAATTGGAACTCTTCCAGAATTCCACCTGGGTCCGCTAGTTCGCTCTGACGTGACAACCACAGCAATAATCCCATGACACATGCTCACACATCCTACGACGCTGCCGCCAGATTGGAACATGATGGACGATTATCTGAGTGTTTTGGGTTTGGGCCCAAAACTCCATTGCTTAAAGTAAGGTGAAGCAGAAACTCTGATGACCGCTGGCGGCCAAAAAAAGACCTCATACGCGCCGTGCTCGCCCGGCCCCGTTATCTCAAGCGTATCGCCCACCAGTCAGGCATCATTACCTCACAAGCGAGTCGAGATGGCCAGGGGACAGCTACAGAAGCAAAGACAACAAGATTGAACACCATCCAGAAATTTTCCGCGCATCGTGGCAAGCATGATGCGGGTCTTGTTGTGCCGTTGCCAACCCTGAAAGCTGGGCACCAGATGGCGGCGCGAAGGAAAACCCTAGAGAAGGCCCAATATGCGGCCGCTCCTGGGATGCAGTTCTCATGGCTTCTCTTTTCTTTTCTTTTCTTGTCATCCGCTAGCTCTTCCTCGTCCGACGGTGCCTTTGGCTCTGCATGCTGCCAAGAGAGGTTGGACGAGGGGCTGGGTGAGGGGCACATCGATAGGATATGCCGATGATGGACGATGACGATGAGGGGCAGCCAGAGCACTTCAACTTCCCATGTGCTTCTCAGGTCTTTGAGGAACGGACCTCGGATTGACGGTTTGGCATATCCATTCGAGGACGCAACCTCGGGATGTACACCTCGTACTAATATCATGTATCCTCAAAGTCTGGCGCCCTTCGGATCGACGGCCGTTGAAGTCGACCAATCCAGTTGTCACAATTTGGTGGACGACGCCTCGAGTGCGGCTCTGTCGTTGTCTTTTTTGCCATGCCATGATGGCCTGCTCCATCATGCTAGTCGTGGACATGGATGAACAGCTTCTTGAACAGCCCACGGCGATCACCAGACGGTATTCTTTTCTTCTCTATCATTCGATGAAATCCTTTTGCTCTCAACATCCTTCAATTGCTAATCACACAACGATTCGAGTTGGCCTTGTTTTTCTGGCCTTTCATGGATATGGCTTGCGGAAGCGCCCGCCTGACGGGGAACCAGGGTATTCGCCCTCTGTTGATGTGGGTAATAACAAACGGTTCCCAAGGTCCTAAAGAGGCATCGATATAAACAAGAAAGGGCACTCCCTGGGTATTCCTTGGAGTCTGGACACGACCAAGGCCAACATGCGACAAGAAGATAGCCGACAGTAGACTCCCTCCAGCAGCATCTTGAGGATCACAAGCAGGGACCAGGTCGCTTATTCCCTGGCGGCCGATCTCACCACGCACATACTTGCGGACCCCCAGTCATTATTCTCCGGGACCTTGGAGCCCATGTCCTTTGGAAGCTACGACACGGCACGCACAGAAGGCAGAAACATAAAAAGTGCACAGGAAGATGTGAAACTTAACCAGACGACGTTGTGGTGAGCTGGTCGAGGTTGGAACAAACCGCCCCAGGGCAAATAACGCACGTCAAGTTTGAGACAGGACCGTGGGGTTGCCTGCTGTCGACCGTTAGAGAAGACCCTGTTTTTGTGGATCCCAGAACAACTGTGGATACGACAATGCACGTAATCGTTGGACTCGCTGTTATGTATTGGTGGGAGTTTGGTAGGGGGTGAGTGAGGATGGCCAGGTCAGACATGCATCCATCAATCTCCCAACCTCCGCCAAGACGCAACGCCTAGAGCGTTCCTAGGCTGTAACTCAGCTACCAACGGAGCACCGAGTACGGCTTTGACCTGGCTGACCCTTTGACTCAGGGCTGCGGCAGACAGAGATAACCTTGGTGCCGTGTCTCGGCTTGTCCAACCCATGCGCGCCACGATCGGGGCCCTTGGTGGGGTAGGTACAATAGAAGGTGTTTGAGCCGGACGGTGAGTGGTGACGCCTCTACCTCCCACTACATACATAGATGTCAATCTTGGTAGACGCAGACGGTCCTATGCAACTGCAATGCAGGCATGCACCAGGCTTGGTCGCTTTGAGATGCGGCCACAGACCGCAGCAGAGAGGCGGGGTCGCGGCGTTGGTCACAGACGGTCCGCCGTGTAGAGGGCCGACCTCGAGCAACCAGACATTTGTACGAGACTCTGAGCTTCATCCTCTGGCCTAATATACGAGGCGGTCTGCGAAACGAGTCTGCCCCGTGGCGGGTTCCAGCGCCGTCAAAACGTAGCCAGCGATTTCGACCAGGGGCTCGCTCTTACGCCCAAGTCTCAACTACCATCTCTTCCGGGAGCTGAAGTGAATAAGGAGCGGATACCACAGAGGCATGGTAGACATGTCGTTGACCTGCGGCCATATCGCAATGGACAAGGCAAGGGCAATCAGACTGGATAGAGGTGGTGGAGCAGAGTCAAGGGCCGCGATGTCCATGGTCTCCAGGGTCCAGTCCTTAACTCTCTGAATGCCGAGAAGCACACCCCCAGTCATAACTTTGAGATGATTTGCAGGCCCTGCAAATGCTAACGTTGACGCTGTGTGGCATGGGATCATCTTCCGTCTTCTCGCAGCAAGCCCATGTGCACACAGAGGAACGAGGGGTCTCCAGTCAGTATTGGCCTCTAGACCCCATTTTGAGCGAGATCCCTGCCTTCTCTGGATGATGCGTTGTCCCTGTCCTGTCTGTTGACGACATGGCATCAGAAGAGTCACTGTGGATTGGGGGTTCTCGCTCTAGTCAGTCTTGGACATCCGCCGCTCCTGGGGTGAGCTTCTGGCTCTGTTGTCGACCTACAAATGTGACTAGGATCTCTCCTCTGATGCCTGGAACCCATGAGGTGAGCCCTTGGAAAATTCACTGTTGCATGCAGTCGGCTGCCTGCCTGCTGTGGATGCTTGTGCTGTATCTCTGATTCAATGTGGGCAAGCATCAGTATGGTCTGTCTTACATCGACGACGCAGATGCCATGTCGTGCTTTGGCCACCGGCCATCCACAGCACAGGCAGCCAATGCCTGACCTGATCAAGGTGAATCGCCATGGGTTGGTAGATCTAAGCTCCCGTACGGTGTAAAGTTGATCCGATCATGTATTGGTAACAATATACTGTGCATATCCAACCGTTTGCTGAAAGAGCAGTAGACAAACCGGACGCCAACCTCGACACGTGACGACAACCACAGCCCTAGAAGATCCCGTCGACTTCATCACTATGCTCACTCTCATCTCTCATTTCTCATGGCATTGCAAATTTTGACATTAGCCAGTCTTTGGTTGATTTAGCTGGCGCGGATGGTGGTCGACCATCAAAAGCCTTGCTTAGATGCAAAGTAGTTCTGGATATCGTCCACCTTGTACTGAGGGATAACGTAGACGGGGTGCACCGTGGCAACTCGATCCTCCTCATCAAAGATCTGCTCACCTTCCATGTAAGGTGACACGGACCAGGAATCTCCCGCCACAATTGCCTCGTGGGTGCGAGCAGCAACTAAGTCCCACTTATGCTGCGCTGAACTCAAGCCGGAGAGTACATAGCAGGTATGGTAGGCGTCGGAGAACCTGTTTGTTGGGCTGCGTTTAGCGCTCATCAAAAAGTCCGGGTGCAGGTTGGAGGTTCATACTTGCTGGGTTTGTCTCTCATACCACCTCGTTTAGATTGATCCTGACAACAGCAAAAGATGTAGCGGATCAGCCCGTCGCGGCTGAAGAGGTTATCCTTTGTAGCGGGGAGCGGGTGGTCACCAGAACTGGCCGCCTCCCCTCCGGGCCCGTTGAGCGCGGCCTCGATCAGGGGCCAGCAACCACCGACCCAGTGACTGTAGCAACCATCGACGAGCTTGTTGGTGCGACCCGAGAAACCACCCTCGGGGGCGTACTGGCGGGACGACAACCAAGAGATAAGCAGTGGAACGTCCAGATAGCTATAGGACGGACGATCAGAACTGGGTCAGCATGTAATGCTCTCATGTCACCACTCCAGTGGGTAACGTCGTGGGTCGAGGGGAACAGAGACATACCGCGGGATGGCTCGATGTGGAGAATCGAGGATGGAGAGGCATCCGAGTGCGCAAAAGGCATACGCACCATGTGCTTCAACGCCCGGCTTTGCCGACACGCCGCCCTCGTACGTTTGGCCTTATTGGTGAGCGATCAGAGAGCTGGAACGAGTTTTGGGGTCTTGTGCGTCACCTACATTTGCGTACATACTCGGCAAGGCCTGTGAACAGACCAGTGTGGCCAGCAGATCGTGCAGGCGAGTCCTGTGACAGTTCAAGGGGGATGTTGAGCAGTGAGATGATGACGGCCGCGCAGTAGGCCCCCCTGCAAGACTGTCAGTTGGGAAATGGCACAGAAGATCAGAGATGGGGAGCAGGTATCCCCAGGGTTCCGGCATGGCCAAGAGGGGAAAGGGGGGGCTGCGGGCCTTGACAACCGGCAGTGCTACATACCTGACATCCTCCTCGCCGCCGAGGGCCATCTGGAACCCCCCATCGGGCTGCTTGAGCGAGGACAGCCATCTCCACATGGCACGGCGGTCGACGACCTCGTAGGCGTCGTCTCGGCCGACTAGGGCCAGCGACAGGACGGTTGCATACGTGGTGGCAAGATGCGACGTCTGGCCGAAGCCGCCCGCGAAGCCGCCATCGGGGTTCTGCATGGGCCGGACCGTGTCGATGAGCCTCTGGCGGTACGACGAGACGTCCTCGCCGAGCAGAGTGAGCCCCGCGAGACACCAGTAGAAGAACCAGGGCCGGCTGGGGTCCGCCGACATGAAGGCGCCGGGTAGCTTGCCCAGCTGCTTGTGCAGGAAGTTGACATGGCGGCGGCGGTCTAGATGGGGCAGGCCATGGGCGTTGCATGAGGAATGCTCCTGGGCCGTGAGGAAGGGCAGGCATTCGTCGACGGTTGCGTCCTGCACCCGCGATGACTCGGTGCCCAGGGTGTCGCGGATGGGAGGCGCTGAGGAGAAGAGGTGCGGGATCGAGGGGTCGTCCCCAGCGTAAGCATGCGGTGCACTTGCGGCTGCTGCGGCGGCCATCCTGAGGCTCTTTGTGTTTTGGTTCCTGGTGGTGCTGGTGCTGGCGCTGGTGTTGCTGTTGCTGTTGCTGTTGCTGTTCCTGCTGGGAAACACGACACGGGGGCGTGGGCGGGTGAGGCGAGCTCGGGGTCTCATCACGCAGCTCGAGGGAATTCCCGTCGCTTTAATGTCGGCATCGACGAGGCAGCATATCACCCCCTCAATCTCGTTGATATTGTTCTCCAAGCCATCTATCAGAGCGTCGATGCAGGGTACTCACCCCCACAAATCAGCAAGTGGGTTGTTGTCGTGTGAGCCATTGTCTTCGGGGCTAAATTAGTCCGGCTGGGCCAACGACGAGGCAGCTTGGCCGTGATGCCCTTTGTTTGCTACATGTCACGGGTGATTGCTTGGGGGCCATGGTTGGTGTATCGTAGCCATGCAAGGAGCACGGACGGCATTGGGCATTGATCTGATGTTGCTCAGTGCAGGTGGTTTGTTCCGGGTTCATCGTGTCACATCCCAGGCTTCAGATGGGAGCTTGTTCAACCGCGGGGTCTGCAACTGGAGGATATCCTTGTCCCAGCAAGGGCAATCCAAAAGTACTCGGCGATGAGTATTTGGAGCCTAAGAGGAGGTATTTAATACCTTTTAACTCTGTTCTTGAACTACGTACTCAAAACGTGATTGTTGTTCTGCTCCTGTCCTCCGGTAGTCATGATGGCTCTCGGGCTCTTACATTCCTTGCGGTTTCAATTATACACACCACTCACTGACCCTCGACACTCACAAATACCTGAGTTATGATTGCAAATGGACCACAAGAAAATTGATTATGGTGTTTGAACATGATACTACTCATTATCATTGAATTTACCTATGATATAATCCATGCATGTGCCGCTACAAGGTTACCCTATAGTCGGCCAGCGATTGTTTATTACAGAAGAGTGAAAAGCACAAAATCATAGAAAGCAGCGCTTTTACTCGGCCAAATCGAACTTCTTTAACCCAATAGTGCTCCTGATTCTAGCATTTAAGTATAAGGCTCAATAATACTGAGATACGTCCATGTTGGTATAAACCTCATGAAAATACGTAGCAGCATCCATGGACTCACGATATAACTAGGTGCTAGAATAGCCGGTCACCATCCTACACAATAAATATTAAAACAAGATAGAATAAGCAAGGAGCGTGTGTAATCAAGCATAGATGGATTAGTACGCTGTAACTATAGTCCAGCTACTATTTTATACTCGGGCCAAAATCGCATGATGCTGCCTACTAATATAAACACAGCTCAGGTAGACGCTTACACATAAGTTCACCACAGGTGTCTTTCTTATCCTGGATCACTGGGTTCTCAAATTGGCATTAAAATTGAAATTCACGCAACAATATTAAAAAATATGCTAAAGCTGAGGGAATGCAGATGCTGCTGTATTTGTTTTGTGACTAAAATTGGCTACCAGTAAGCTACTAACATGTAAACCCAAACTCATGATCTTTGAACGCCACGCTTTGCCAGCTTAAACACCAACCTGCGTGGTTAAAATATACACTAACTGCCCTAACCAAATTAGTGATTCAGATCAACGGCAAAGAGTCAAGACTCATTTTCGATTTAAACGGCGGCATGGAAAGCGGGATTGTAAACATCTAGCTTCATATGTGACATGCCTTGCTTTAAGAGGAAATATAGTTTGGGGAGCTGGCAATGAGGATCTACATCTAGTCAGGGGTTCAATGCTTATTCGAAGTACTAAATAAATATGCCAAGGGCTACTGCGCATTGAAACACGTTCTATAGTCTCGAAAATGGATTTTATCTGTCCTACAAAGTAGGGTCAGCGGCGATAGCCTCGTCTCTTCTCAAACTGCATCGTACTTGATCAGGTATAATGAAGTTCCGATATTAGCTTACCTAGCTTGGATCCAGTGAGATCTCCTGAAAGCCAATAATTAATTCAGAATGCCCTGCCCTCGGAAGGTATGGTTCTCTGGGGTCACAGTCATGCTTCATGTGTAGTTCTATCACTCTTGGAAATTTGGCTGATCTTGTCCACCTCAAGATGGCTCACCTCAAGCTCGTCGCCCGCATCGTCGCTGCTGGCGCTGTCTGGCATCGACCCCAGTCCTCAACAGCCAAAATCATCTCTGACCGCTTCGGGTTCCATGATGAATGCTGAGACAACTCTGCCCGGACAATTCAAACAACTGGCCCGATCACAACCACTACACATGCAATGCTTGGCTGTATTCACCCGTGCATGAGGAGACCTGCGACAGGCGGTCAGCATATGTGAGCGGACTCGATCTAGACAAAGGCTGGGACGCATAACGAGACTATTGACATCTATTGGGTGTATAGAAAGGGTGCCCTATGCAACTAGACAGCGGATCCATCAAGCCTAGCTTTGCCATGTACTGCCTGCATAAGAAACCTTGCAACAACTATGTTATTGTCAATCTTGAAGGGGGAATGCCATGCCCGGCCTACTTTGGTGCAACCTCCATGTTTCTAATGCAATCCCATCAACGAGGATCTGACCCCCCAATCATTCCTCCTTCAGCCACTCCAGCGCCTCCGGACATGTCAACTCCAGAAATAACCGGCACGTCCGGTACTCTTGTTACTTTAATCGCTGTGGTCATTCCAACTCGTGCCACTCTGGTAAAAAAAAAAAAAAAAGGGTCGTTTTCTTTCCGGGTACGCATCTGAACCCATCACCATGTTCCGGCCTGAGAGAAGAAGCGTGCGCAGTGGACTGTTTTGTATGGCTGGCAAAAGAGTGCGAAACCACACACTGGGATGGATGGGATGGCGGCTATTGCGAGTAAATAAATGACATACATGGTCGGAACCCCCAATTTCTGACGCCGCACCCCCAACACGGCTCACTCTTAGATGGGATGAATACTGTGAATGTATATCCGGCCCAGGCGGAACCGGGACATGAATGCCGGATGGCTTCCCGGTCCGGGGACACCTCGACCTTGTACAACACCAGTTTCAACCTGAGATGGAGGGGGATCGATGCTCTCTGGCCTCTATCAGATGCCCGAGTAGACGTGAAAGAGTTTGTATAAGTGAGCGATCATCGGGGTTTCATTTTCCAGACCTTGTATTTTCCTAGACGCTAATTTCCCTAGGTTATATGTCGAAACTAGTGTCCCCTTTCCCCCCTTGGGACAACATCGACTCTTCAGCTCATATGCAACTGATATCCACCGGTTTCCCTGCTTTGAGACTACATGTTGCTTTTTCGAGAATGCTGGAATCTAAGCGGCCCAGACTGCTGAGTAAGTACATATGCTATAACCTCGGTCTTTAAGCAGCCTATTTTACCGCTGGATCTTTGGGAGTGAGAGGATGCTTCATCTCCTCATCTCATCCAAAGGATAACCTCGTGTGAATTACTATGGTTGTCGCCGTGAATATGGCCATGAGCTGCGATTACCCTCATGACCTCCTCAGACACCTCGTCCGTACCGAAGCCTCAGAGTTCAAGGGCATGATTCGAGATCTAGCCCAGGCTCAACCACTATCCATCGTGTGCCAGCAGCGGGGTTCGTCCCTAGGCCAATTGGACCTCCTCCCTGCCGAGCTTCTATTGCTCGTGCTCGACTACCTCGATTTCCAGTCTCTGTCTCGACTCTCACGTGTTTCGACAATGGGAAAAGACATCGTCGAGGCCTTGCCGGCGTATGAGGAAGTGATCCATCACGCTCCAGGCACATTGGCCGCCCTTGGAAAGACTCACCTCCTCGGCCACCACCCAGCTGCCATGCTTCACACCGCTCTACGGCAGAGCAGATGCGTGTCTTGCTTCTCGTTCGGCGGTTTTCTGTTTCTGCCTACCTGCGAGAGGGTCTGTTTTGAATGCCTGTACGAGAACCAGGCTCTGCGGATGACCACCCCAAGTCTGGCAAAGCAGTGCTTTGGCCTCACAGAGAACGACCTCAGGAGGATTCCCGTCATGCATAGCATCCCTGGGACCTTTGGTCTGCGATTCCAGTTCTCGCATAAGAGAGCCCATCGGCTGGTCAGCGTCAAGCAGGCCAAGGAGCTCGCCATCCAAGTACACGGGTCCGTTGAGAAGCTGGCTGAGCTGAGACCAAGGTTCCCTACTGGAAAGTTGACCGCAAAGGACCTCGGCATGTTCAAGCACTTCCACGAGGCGCCCCTGGAGCCTCCAGGATGCGACTTGTCGAGGCTGCCCCGCAAGGCACAAGTAGTGGAGGACGACTTTGGCGGCATGGCCTCTATCCGATTCCCCTACCTGGCCGATGCCGGCACCGAGATCGGTCATCTATGCCAGGGCTGTCTAGTCACGTACGGCCATTACATGCAAGGTTCGCTACCGGAGAGCACCTTGTCTGAACTTGTCCCTGCAGGTGTTGGCCCGTATCGTCCCCTCCTTGCGTCGCTGACTCGCCTGTGGTCGACAAATGATTTCCTCGAGCACGCCAGTCAGTGCTACGGTGTAAGCAGCCTGGTAGCCCAGTGCTTGTCGTGATAGGAGGACCAAGCCATGATACCTGGATCTGGCGCCGCCGCGCTCTGTATTCAGTGTTCAACTACAAAACGTGCAAGATGCTGATCCATTGGCCTACCGCCAAGGAGAATGGCATCTTGATATGTTCCACGGTATACGCTATGTATACCTCGCCTCGCTCGCTGCCGTGATTCTGCGGCCCCCATCATCCACTTATACTGATATTCACAGATATCCTGTAACGCTCAGTTAATCTTTACTCTTAACTCATGGCACTATTCTCTTGTCTATCTATCTTTCATCTGTCGGCCTACCCAACCACTGTTCTTCAGAATCTCTTTATGCGCTGAGCCAGCTTCTTCGTGTTTATATTAAAAGGTATCATATCTATAAAAAAAGGTCAATAAATCACTGGTTTACCCGTATCCAAGAATCCACTTCAAATACCAAAGGACCAAAGTTGCCGCCCCTATTTGTGACCCTGGCTGTCTTCTGTCGACCTCTCAGCCTGCGTGTTTCGGCTGCCTCGCCTGTACTATACGTAATAACCACCGTTGTTCTATGAGGAAACCACAACAATACCTTCCTACTCGTTCAACTCGCTTATCGCTTGTTGTTCAGGAACTTGTTGCCACAAGTTTGGTTGATCAGCCGTACAATCATCCGCTCGCCCTCTGAGTTCAGGGGTATAGAGGTCGTCCACGTTATAACAACCCTAGCACTAGTAGTCTGGATCCTCAGCTACAGGACGAGACCCTACTAAACAACAGCCCTTACGTCACTCCGAGTAGGAGTGACATCTCCTTGGAGCTGAAACCATCATGTTTAGCCAATCGAGGAACCACGGAACTGGAAGCATGGTTCGCACGTTCCCACCCAGAGATCTAAGATAGAACCCACCCAAAGAGAGAACATGTTGCCAGTAAGAGCGCGGCCGAGATCTGAATACTAGTAGTAACATTAGCGTGTCAGTCTTGCTAAGGCATAGGGCTGATCGGGTCCTCTTATATTGTCGGCTTTCCCCTGCCAGATCAAGTGGAGGACGCTTGGTATGCCTTGAATGAGGACGTTGCCTGTAGACTTTCGAGACGTTTAAGTCGATGGCCGACTTAGCTGATATGCGTCACTATCTTCCGGCTACCTACATAGCTTCAAGCTCCATACTTACGCTCACCTCACAACTCAATGGTAACGATCCCTGGAATAGGAGTTGTGTCAGGCCCGTGCAAACGCCAACATGCTGCCCCGTACAAATCCGCCATCAGCAGTTGCCCGACAGGTATGAAAACGGAGAAATCTGCAGCGGAACGGCACAAGGGCAAGTCAGTACACTGTTGTTTGAACATGCGTTCAAGTCAACTCGGCCCCACTAACGATATTGAAGGAGTGACTCTAGCTATCAGAAAATACCCCAGTAATCCCTTTCGCGGTGCTGGAGAGCAACCGAAGATGGTCAAGTTATAGAAGTGAACTCTGATAAGTAGTTGCTGCATAAGGTGAAGAAAAGCTAGGTTGTCTGTAGTCGAATTACCACGGGCACTGAACCATGGTTTCTGCTAGCTCGAGATACCATCCTCCTGGCTTGGGATGAGAAAACAAGCTTGTATATCCATTGTGGGGTCAGAGTGTTTACAAGGGTTAATATATGTTCTGTTGCATGGTAAGCAGATGAAGAACTTGCTTCTGTTCGGTGCAAATGGTTAGGATAATCAAACTTTAGAGAGTATACACAGTACTGCTGTAGAGCTTTTGGAAATTTGTTCGAGCAATCACCATGTCTTCTAAGTAGTTAAGTTAGGTGGCCATCTATTTGCGTATTTAGCACATATCACCATCGAGATATTAACCCCATCGCCTCTCGTATCTGGTAAGAGATAGACTGCTAGACGTTACTGTCGACACGCCACAAGTGTTGGCGTTTGTATATTATGGACGTCTTCCCTAAGGTACCTTCGAGTCGAGGTGGTCTCGAAAGCCTAGAAGACCACACAGCCTAGAAGACCACACAGCCTAGAAGACCACACAGCCTACGTGGTGAAAGCACCCAATTGCACAAGGACATTTCACATTAGAAATAGGTGTATTTAACCATACTCTCCTTCTGAATGAAGATCTCCCTTCGTCAAGCGGAGGGTTCAATATCACATCGTTGGTTATCAGCTGCCAAGTTGCACACCACAGTGTTTGCCAATACCGTTTCGACTCGAGACATTCAATTGAGCTTCACGACGACCATGCAAACATGATATCGCTGGCGGTGTCTCAAGTTGATCCGGCATGCTACAAGGGAGTCTTTGCCGCGTAGGCATTGTTATGTCCACCCGATGGTACCTCCTTGAGTCTATAACATCCCGCTGTTTTAAATAGATAGGGCAGAAACAAGGACCTCCGGCCGAGACCGCTGACGAGATTTCCAAGCTCGTCAGGTTGGCCTTTATCAAAAGCTAGATTCGGGCATCGAACCCCGCAGTTCGTGACTATCCATAGCTCGCCTGGCCCGACAAACTGTAGCATCTGTCGACAACCCCCCAGCCATTACTAAGGAGCCACGACTGGCACCACAAAAACCTGTCCAAATAGGAAGATGACTTGTGAGAGCCGGAGTATCTCCATCACCTAATTCGCTTAGAATACGTGGTCACTGTGGCTCTCCTTTGACCTGCAGCTACTGTAGGTAAACGACGCGATTAGGTAGAAGGATCTCTGCCTCTGTTGAGCAACGTGGGGTAATATTGTATGATATCTTCAACTATGTAGGGATAGGTTTGTCACTAGTATCGAACTCCCTCAGCGTCGCAAGGATGAGTCATGGAGATGGATGTGAAACGGTCCCTGACTGTGAACCCCGCAGCGGAGAATGTCCGTCTCGGAGCTCCGGTGGGATCGAGGCCGAGGAAACTCGGGGATGGAAGGCCCGGGTATCCGTCGGCCGGAGTAGCCAGCAGCGTCTCTCTCGAGCCAATGCGGTCAAGTCTGCAGTAACATATCGGCAGCCCAAGATGAGTGAAGTATTCAGGGTCCATCGGCGTTGGGCGTCAGCAGAAATGCGCGGTTCTTCCCGGAAGCCGTCTCTAAGCCTTCAAATCCCCCTGCGTCAGAAATGGCCTGATGGCAACAAGATTGCTGGTTGGCCACCGACAACAACACCAGTGGAGCGGGCTGCGATGCGGCTTACAAGTTTTGCAGGAGGCTGTTTTGTCTCGTCTTGTCTCTGATTTCGACATGACTCGCAAAGTGCCTAGACAATCCATGGTTCCGAGCTGGTCTCCTCATCGCGGATCTGCAGGGTCCCCAACGTAACTCTGAACTATATAGCTATTGGATGGGCTAGGTACTACTACGTAGTAGCTGGCCTGACTGTGACCACCTAAGCATAGACCAGCTCGGAGATGGAACTCTGTTGAGGAAGGCAGCTCTCGCGCATCAAGCGCTAATATTCAGGTGCGCTGGCGGTCGCATCTCTCATCGCGGAATCTCCATTTCTCGGAGGAATAAGGACGCAGATCCCCTTGCTAGAGGGAGGCGTGCAACCACCAAGCGAGACGTGCACACGGAAACCAGCCAGGATCTCGCGGGAGGACCACCCCGGTTGTCGATACGGTCAGTGATCAGGGGAAAGCCAGAGATTCACGGAACAAGGGAGTCCAAGGGGGGCGGGTTAGCCAGCTTGGGATAAGGGCTTTTAAAAACATCTCACGCTCAACTGGCGATGCCATCTCATTGTCGAATGCCGTTGTCGAATGCCAGCGTGGGGAGTTATTGACATCACCATCACGCCTCACGTTGCGCCGGTCGGATCACAGAGCAGCGTGTGCGCCGTGTTTCTTAGCCACGTGCTGTCATCTCCAGAGGCCTATCCGTACAGTACACACAGACACCCTGTGGTCACTGCTTCACAACCCCGGAGAGGTTGGCCAGCGGCGATGCGTGGCTGAGGAGCACGACAGCATGCGGTGCATTGACCTGATACCGCCGTGCGTCCGGCAATTCCTTGATTGCTTCATATCTGCAGTCAATGCCCGCGCAGGCTAGAAGGCACTTGTTGTGCACGGCATTGTTGGAGATTGTGGCCCAACTTCTCCATTCCGTTCTCGGCAAACATCCCAGGGTCAGCAGTAGTAATAGGATGTGCTCATCAGGCTCTTTCGATTCCAACGCCTGCTGGCCCCTCACGGAAATGCAAGCCTGGGGAACCCGGTCATCAAGGTAGAAGCGAGCTTCGGATAACTGTAATTAGCATGTCAAGCTTCGTAAGCTTCATCATGGCCACTCTGACCGTGAAGAATCGTTATCCATACTGTAGGTTCGTGCAATTGCTACTGGATGACGGAGTCCATACTACGTACGTAGTAGAGCTGGAGAGGGCCATCGTGATGGATCAACCATGTGTAAGTGACGAACGAGGCATACGCCTGCATCGGACAAAGACTAAGGAACGGTTTGCCGCATTAAATCGCATGCGTGGAATTATCATGCAGATCCCGAACAGGAATCGAGACCATATTTAGCATATTTAGCCCGAGAGAAGCTCAGTGATTGGCTGGCATGCCTTGGATGGAGGTGTTTTGCACGGATCTTTGACGTGTTCGCTGGCAGTGCATCACGAGCACAGGTCTCAGACAGCTAAAGTGACAGACAGGTGGAGGGGTCCTCTGGGAAAGAATACCTTGAGCGGGATCGACGGCAGAACAGGGTCTGTCTGCTGGACGGTTGGACCCCAAGGTGGCGCCTGGCAAGTCGAACACTGTGCTCCGCAGTCCGTTCCAACCAAGTATTGGTGTAAGTGAGCTCTGAAGAGCATGAGCTGATTCCCTATCGTTCTTGTTGTTCCATGGCAGATGGCCAGATATGGTCTGTCGAGCCGCTTACCGCCCGAGCCTCGAGACGCCGAGATCCCCTGCCCCGAGACGCTGTGTCGATCCTGGTCAATGGCTCCGCGGGTTTGCGTTTGGCCTCGGGGACTTGACTCGGACGGAGTCGCAAGCCCGCGGCTCTTCAGGACCTGGCCTGACATGCTTGGAACTGTCTACCTCAGCAGTAAATATTAGCTAGGCGGTAGGCACCAAAGCGCGCACAACAAAGGAAGCACGCCCTCGCACGTGCAGCATTGTGATGCAACATTCCAAGCCTCGAGACACTTGCAGAGACCAGCCCGCGACGGCTGTGCCCATCACCAACATGTGGCTTGCCGCTGTGAACCAGCTGGGTATGACTTGCGTGGCGGCCGGACCGCCGAGACTATCAAGTCTAAGATCTCGGCGTGGGCGAGTTAATCATCTAGAACTGCAACAGACGATGCATAGAGTGGAGTAGTAGATGCGCGCCGTGCAGGAGCCCGAGGCCAGAATTGGCATGACAGAGGCCGATGAAAGCCAAAGAGACTTGACAGGAAGCATAAATTCGCCACGATGAGTAGAATTATCGCCGTGATGCATCCTGTGCTGTAACGACGCTCTGCTGCGAGGTGAGGTGGGCGGGATACGACGGGTGGGCGGGTATCTAAGGTTGCGGCTAGACTCGTAAATGGACAGTGTGAGCTAGCCAGCTCTTCCAGGTGATTTTATGAGCGAATGGGCTTGAGGCGATGGCGTTTAGCACACTGTGCTAGTCCCGGGGCCGGACGGACCATTCAGACAATCGAGCCAGGGCTGGCCTCAACTCGGAGGTTGGGGGCTTAAGAAAACGACGGCCTGGCTGTACGTACCTAGTGGTTCGCAAAGCCGAGTCTCATCACGGCGAGTTCGAAATAAACTCATGCTCGAGTTCCGTATCTTGAGATAGCCTGTAAAGGAGGCATGCTCCATGCTCCCCAGTCAGGGACGATAGTACTCCATCCTCCTGCAAACTTCCCGCATGCCGCATCTGCATCGATATTGGCCGTAACGGATCTGCTGGCGAGGCGCCCCGCTGCCACGGTGGTTTTTCAACACAGACGGTTAAGGACCAAGCGGGCTATTTCGGTGGATGTCGATGGCTGGCCCATGGTGCCTTTCCGGCCCTGCTTAGGCCCTTGGTTTTTGCGATAGGCCGAGTTCTTGATCCAAGTCTATCGGACTCTGGTGGATTGGATCAGGGACTGGATCACGAGTTTCGGGTGTTGGCGGCGGCCAGGGCGGTTGGGGTGGTCGGGAATGAGGACTGTGCACACTGTAGGCTCGACACAGTGGCAATGTTTGGACTCATGATCAGTCATCCATGAATAGTAGGGGCTTAGCCCAGGCTGTCTGACAGTTGCACAGGCTTTTTTCACATATCGGCACTGTACTTCTGTCAGTATCCACAGTGCATCGCGATTTTCTCTTCTCCACCATGATTGGCCAGGACCCCCACTTGGGGGCGCAGGAAGGTTGCAGCAGAAGGGTTCCGGGGGGTGGCCCCTACCTACCTTAGCGGACACCTCAGCGGGTCGGGGGCACTGAAGCGGGTGTCTCCAGCGGATGCCTCTAGCGGCCTACTCAGCGACTGCTCAGTGGCCGCTTCGTGGGTGGGCTCCCCAAGGTGGGTGCTGCAGGGTGGCTTGGCACCGCCCATTGGCTGCATATGCCGGCTGGGGCTGGTTGACGCTTCACCGCTTCTTCCCCCCATCGACAACCGCCCACTGCAGAGAGACCAACTCGCGGCCTACCCATGGCCAACCCGCCTTTCAGCGTCCTCCAGCGTCTTCTCCTCCAACAGTTGTTCCAAAATCTCATCCCTTCACCTCTTCAGGGACTTCATGAAAGAGCGGTGTCGTCCGCTCTGTTTCTACAATACTAGCATCGTTCCGACTCTCCTCCTGCTCCGCTTGCTTTCTGCCTCTTGCCCAGAATGACCTTCGACTTCAACAACGGCGGGGGTGATGCCTATCTCGATTTGACCTTCGACCACCGAGATCGCACTGCTTACCATTCGTACTCGACTGCCACAGCCCACTCGAGTCCTTCGGCCACCTCCAATATCATGCCCAACAACGCTCGAAACTGGGCGATTCCGCTCGACATGGCCTCAAATCACTCCCACTCTCACGGCCATGCCTCGCTCAGTCCCGAGGAGCACCACTCTTCGCCTCTATCTCAGTCCGCCAGCCCTCACAGCCAGCACTCGCCGCTACAACAGTCGCCTTTCCAGCCGACTGCGAACCCCCTGACGGACTGGGCTCTGCAGCAGCAGCAACAGCACCATCAGCAGCAGCAACTGGCTGCTCCTGATATGAGCCACTTTATCCAGGATGCCACGCTCATGAGCTTCAACCCGTTTCCCACAAACTTCCAGTCGCCCAATCCCCTCGACTACCTTCCCCCGACAACCCACGCCGCGCTCCAGGCCAATCTGCTTGAGTCGACATTCAACACTATGCCCACCATGGACGATCCCACACAAGCAGTCCAATGGCCCGGTACCGGAATGGAGAATTGGCAGGAGTTTCAGAGCACCCTTCAGATGGACGGACTACCTCGTCTCGATAGCGTCGGCAGCAACTCGCCCACCGGTACATACTTGGAGGTCTTGTCTCTTCCTTCATCTTCGGGTGAAGGATGGGCTATGGTGGACTGGAACCAGCCCAACTTTGATCAGTTCCAGCAGGCTCACGCCCAGGGCGCTGCCATCTTCAACCCCTCCCAGACCCTTCACCTGAGGACCAACTCCGACTCATCTGATGGAGCCAATTCGATGGAGTTTGGCAGCTTTGAGGAGATACCGCCATTCCCCTACTCTCCTTTCTCCCCCGAGTCGGACGGCTATGTCGATGCTGGTAACCACCGCAATTGCTTCGCCGGCGATGGCCATAACCACAGTCACGGTCACGACACTGTCGTCCCAGCTGCTGCTGTTGTGGCTACCGTTCCCATCAAGTCCGAGCCTTCATCGAGCCGTCACAGCCCTGGCAGCGGTGCCGGCTCGACCTCTCCTCCTTCCACCAGCACCATCCGCAGGAACTCGGGTCCTCGCAAGAGCCCGATTGCCAAGGCCACCAAGCCCGTTGTCCGCCGCATCTCCAACGGCAAGAAGGACGGAAGCGTCGAGAAGAAGGTTGGCCGTAGAAAGGGACCTCTTTTGCCTGAGCAGCGAAAGCAAGCTAGCGAGATAAGAAAGCTGCGAGCTTGCCTGCGATGCAAGTTCCTCAAGAAGACATGTGACAAGGGAGAGCCCTGTGCCGGTTGCCAGCCATCCCACGCCCGCCTCTGGCAGGTCCCGTGCACTCGTATCGATATCAAGGACATTGGCTACTTCATGAAGGACTGGAAGGCCGACTACGAGAGGCACATGAACCAAGGTGTCTCCGTCTACAACGTCAAGGGCTTCGCCCAGAAGGAGACGCTCATGTGGATCACTCACGGATACGGCTTTGCTCTCCCTGTCATGGTTCGCGAGGTTTTTGTCGCCGACGACAGCTGCTTCTCGGTCGACTGGGTTGAGTCTAACTTGACCGATGAGGAGCCCATCGACTTTGAGACCCGCACTGAGAAGCTCGATGTTGGCGCCGAGGGCATCCGTCTTGATGCGCTTTCCGAGTACCTCGACAAGCACATTGACGGTCCCTTTGAGGACTTTATCGATGACCACTTTGAGGGCACCCCCTTCATCACTGAGATTCTCAAGACAGCTCATCGCTTTTATGTCAAGGAGAAGATGCCCGTCATTCGAAAGTCGCTCAAGCTTGTCCTCGCCTACAACCTTACCATGCATATCACCATGGTTGAGAGCCAAGGCTCAGAGGTTGCATTGGATGGCCAGATCGACGATGAGGACTCCAAGTACTACGGACGCACCGTCGCTCCCGTCATGATCAACTTCCAGATCAAGTGCGCTCTTGCCGACATGTGGCGCGAGCTGCAGAAGGACATCCTCGAGGAGCTCTCTGCCCTGTACTCGGGCGTCTACAGCGGCGAGAAGATGAAGAACTGGCCCACAATCTTCATGATCGCTTCGATCCTTCTCGCTGTCTGGGAGGAGATGCAGTTCGACTGCCACTACCGTGTCCCCGACCCCATTGCCGTCAACAAGTTCTGTACCGACATGGAGACGACCCCTGTTGGCGTCATTGTGGGACTCTTCCATGCCATTTCGCAGAAGCTCCCAGCCTTTACCGACTGGGACACCCGCAAGCACGGCCACCTGCTTCACAACAACACCTCCGTCTGTGAGGCCATGACTGAAGTGAAACAGCATGTCATCAAGCACGGTATGTTGGATAGAGCCTTAGAATACCTCATGTTTCGTGTACTAATAGTCATCACAGAAGCTTATCTCCGTACCCGCAAAGAGTCCAAGTTTGACCGCTACGACTTCGACTCCCTGTCCAACAAGTTCCTTTCCAAGCTTGTCATCCGGGCCAACTAAGACACCTCCCTGACAGATAGTGTTATGACACTATTGTCCAAAGACATTACTGGGCTCTTTTCGAGATGCCCGCCCTTTTCATTTGTTTGCCTTTGTTTTATCACAGCGATAGCGTTGACAAGATTCGTTCGGTCTTGGTCGGCAGCGACCTCCAGAATTGTCCATTTAACATACGAACACGACTTTAACCTTCTACCACGGCTGGTCACCGCCAACAACACGAAGTTACCTTGACACGGGAAAATGTGTTACGACCTTGTTATGACTTTCTTCTACGAATGTATGACTTGAACAAGACGGAACGTTAGTTCTTTTATCGAATTTTTGGTTCTCTTTTGAAGAGAGAGGAAGACGCATCCTACAGACGAGAGCGCATTTTGCCCTCTTGTCGTGTATTTACGGGATCATGTTTTGACGATGGGGCATTTGAGGAATGATTGAATTTGCATGGCTACCTATCTATGAGCCAAGACGAACGGGAGGTGTGAGTGGATTTACGCAGGGCGTTGGTGAGCTCAAGTGGGCAGGACCTTCGACATGGGAACAGAGCGGAGCGAAGCGGTCATTGTTTGATTTTGCATGTTTGGACCAAGGGATGGATATTTTGAGATAGTTACAAAAATCGGCTCATTGCTAGGCAAGTGCTGTAGCGCTGCCAAGAAAATATTGAATTTTACACCTCCCAACGCATCTCCCGACGCACTTTCTTGAGCTCTTGAACGCCGACGTGACTGACTCACTCGTGGGGAGCATCCGACTCTGTTACTATGGAGCGTGGTGATGAGTTCTGGTCTCTGGCAGCCATACTCAACACTGTACGTTGTCATTGGTGATTCACAGTCTTGACTGCGTTGAATCCATGTCATCCGAAGGGGAAACGACAGTTCTGGTGACATCCGGCGAATGCTACACTGGACGGCTTAGATCTAGCGGCCAAATACCTACTGGGCTGAGACATCCGCTCTACGGCGTGTCTCATAATCCCACCACTTCAATGGCGCTTTGGGAGCTTGATGGCATCAGCTGAACCTACTATGTAGCGTCAAGTAGTGCAATCAGCTATGTATCCCAAAGAGGTTGCCAACAACCCCAAAAGCGGGGTCGCGCGATAAGGCGCCGGCGCCATGCTCGACCTAGGCGGCTGCGCAATCGGCGCTTGATATCAAGTCATGCTCAGCTTCATTAACATGAAGCATGAGAACAGGCCAAAGGATGGGTTGTCAAAGAGATTGGATGACATCAGCTTTCAGGAGCTTTGAGCATGCATTGCTTGTTCTAGCAGGGCAGAGAAGCGAGCAGAGGGAAGCATGGGACAAGGGTCTCGTCGTTTGCTTATGACGTCGCAGGCCCGGCTTCAGCGGGCGACAAGAGTGTCGGTGACCCCGCTCAGGCCGGGTGACAGGTTCGGCATAGCAGGCTGCGCTGCACTGCCAAAGCTCATCTAATGGATGTGTTTCCATGATTTGGGCGTACCCGCGTTGCGAGACACTTATGCGCATGAAACCCGGGATCATCAATTCAATGGCAATTTGGTTCCTGAGCCAAAAAGCTTGGTCCTTGGGGGTTGGGGCAATGATCATCTGGAACCCGGCCACAAGTCGAGATGCGTTTTCTTCTGTCGAATGGGTTTGTCTGTTCAAGACTGCACCAATATGGAGGCATTCCACTTGCTTTTGGCCATTCCCGGGGTAAAGTGGCGACAGCCCGCTGACTAGGCCCGCCACTCCACTTCGGCGCTGTGAATCACAGGTTCCAGACGGTGACGGCCATTAATGCTACCATCCGAGGTATCCCCCACGCCTTCAGTTTGGTTGGGCAAACTCTGAAGAGTCTGTTGTTCCAATGGTGAATTATCTTGTGGTTTGTAATCTCGTTTTGCCAAACTTTAGAGTACCTTCTAGAGCTTCCTCGAATGAGCCAGAGGCGACCGTTCTGACATCAGGTCTCATTCACAGCCTCTGTGTCGTCGGCAAGCCGTAGGACCCACCGTAATGATAAGATCAAGGTCCTTAGTACCTACTATCGCAGTGTGTAAACGCTTGCAGCAAATGTATCCAGAACCGGATGTGGCGTTTAGCAGCCTGCTCCGGGGTTCTGGAGCCTTCCCCTGTCCACGCCGTCATTGGCTGTCATGAATCATCCCCCCGGAAGCTGCGCTCCTGCCTGCCTTGTCGTTCGTCACTGGTAGGCGTAATCCAGTAACTGCGCCCCCTCTCCCGCCTGCCTCCCACCGCTTCAGGCTCGCCCGCTTGATTATCAAACAAACAAGCTCCCCCTCAGCAGGTACTTAAACCTCGACCGCCACTCGTCAACTTCATCCCGCTTTCCTCCAGGAACATCTCTCTCATCTCACTCTCCTCTACCGACGAGAACAACGACCCAACACACCTCATCCGAAACACTATCATTCAACAGATCATCCGCAATACACCACCGTCATCATGCAGATCTTTGTCAAGACTCGTAAGTTGTCTCGCGCCATCAGCCTTATCAACGGCAACGCAATACTAACCAGCTCTGCGCAGTAACTGGCAAGACCATCACCCTCGAGGTCGAGTCCTCGGATACCATCGACAACGTGAAGTCGAAGATCCAGGACAAGGAGGGCATCCCTCCCGACCAGCAGCGCCTGATTTTCGCCGGCAAGCAGCTTGAGGATGGCCGAACTCTCTCCGACTACAACATCCAGAAGGAGTCAACCCTCCACCTTGTCCTCCGCCTCCGTGGTGGTATGCAGATCTGTAAGTTCGATCTTAATCATCTACACTTGATCCTATCCTAACATGTTTATCCCAGTCGTCAAGACCCTCACCGGCAAGACCATCACCCTCGAGGTTGAGTCTTCCGACACGATTGACAACGTCAAGTCGAAGATCCAGGACAAGGAGGGCATCCCTCCTGACCAACAGCGTCTGATCTTTGCTGGCAAGCAACTTGAGGATGGCCGAACCCTCGCCGACTACAACATCCAGAAGGAGTCCACTCTCCACCTCGTACTCCGCCTTCGTGGTGGTATGCAGATTTTCGTCAAGACTCTTACCGGCAAGACCATCACATTGGAGGTTGAGTCATCTGACACGATCGATAATGTGAAGAGCAAGATCCAGGACAAGGAGGGTATTCCTCCCGATCAGCAGCGACTCATCTTTGCCGGCAAGCAACTCGAAGACGGGCGCACCCTTTCCGATTACAACATTCAGAAGGAGTCTACTCTTCATTTGGTTCTGCGTCTGCGCGGTGGTATGCAAATCTTCGTCAAGACTCTCACCGGAAAGACCATCACCCTCGAGGTCGAGTCGAGCGACACGATCGACAACGTCAAGAGCAAGATTCAGGATAAGGAGGGCATTCCCCCTGACCAGCAGCGACTTATTTTTGCTGGTAAGCAGTTGGAAGACGGTCGCACCTTGAGCGACTATAACATCCAGAAGGAATCTACCCTTCATCTTGTTCTCCGTCTTCGTGGCGGCCAGTAAGCGACGTTGCTGTGGCGATGTTTATGATGAGGCGTTTGGGAATCACGGCATGGTTATTAGGACTGGGCATATTTGACAGCCTGGCATCACTAGCACATCCAATTATTACATAGCTTCTTTGCGCGCAGCCATACTGCGACGTGATAACTGAGTCAATTTTTGGTCTACATCAAATAACGTATCTCTTTTGCGCATGTTGATATCTGGCAGTTTGCATACGTGATTCTTGTATGCGGCATGTCACTAACACGCCCAGATCGGTTTGGTGGCGCTGCCCCTCACCATGACTGCCTAGGGCCACCCATGATGGGTGGGGCAGATGTCAAAACACTCATGAAGCGCTCCTCCCGAGTTTGTTCGACTTTGAAAAACTTGGTTTCTGCCCACTCGTCGTCAATCTGTCCTCCTCTCCTCTCCTCTTCACTGAAGGAAGATCATGATACTCGAGAGCTTCTGGCCCCAGCTTCGTCATCCGTATTTCTTTTTGCCCCCTTAGTAATTCAGGCAGGCACTCGTTCCTTCTATTCATTACGATTGATATTTGCGACAAACAAGCTGCCCATTCCAGTGTTTAGTGGCCAACGAACAAACGACCGACCGTCCGTCCGACAGATCGATCGACGTTGTAGAGGAGCTTGAACAGTCGAACTGGTATCGTCAGGCTATGCCGTCTTACTTCTACCACCTCAAATTCGAGTTGTATCCGACCCCTAATCCTGTCGCAGTTGGGGCGTCGTCGGCAACCGACAGCAAGGATATTTGGCTTCCGCCTCCCGAAACCAGCGTCTTCGATGACTTCCCCTCGCACTCTAGGCCAGACCGACGAACAACGCATCAGATACCCACCACTTCTACTTCTTCACAAAACCATTCGGCGACCTCTACACCCCCTTTTCCCTTAGCAGGGCAGAGCTCACCCTCTTCGAGTCCGGGCATAATAGACTGCGGTGCGGCTGTGCGCACGCCTGTCAAAGGAGCCGATCAGAAGATCGAGATTGTGACAGAGAGGCAGTGGCTCGAACGGACTCAGAGCTTTCCTCCTCCTCATTCTAGTGCAGGCATTCGACCACAGACCGCAGTTAGAGACTGGCGATTCGGGCGCGTGACGATTGAGACGGTCGACTTACAAACGGGACATACCATGACGGGCGAACCGAGTCGAACGGGGCCATCCGCGGCTCCGTCACTGGGGCCAACGTTTGGAGGCGCCGGTACAGCGACCAAGGCCGAGTTCTTGCCCCTTGAGACGAAGAATACAGAACTGGGATGGGGTGTTGTACACTTCTACCGAGAAGGAGAAGGCACACCAGGACTTGGCGAGACAGACCATGTTGAAGATGGAGACGAAACGTTGAAGGACAGGGATTGCACCACACTGTGTATTCCTGCTGTCCCTGCCTACATGTCGCCGGGGGACCTCATGGGGTTTGTGGGCGAGAAATGGAGGGGAGATATCAGTCACTGTCGCATGGTCATGACATCGAGGATGAGCAGGTATCTTGTCTTGCTCAAGTTTCGAGACAACCGTCGAGCGAAACTCTGGCGACAGGAGTTTGATGGGAAGGTGTTCAACACCATGGAAGTAAGTTACATGCAACATATCATGCTAGGGCACCTGCTGACGAGAAGTAGCCTCAAATATGCCATGTTGTCTTTGTCAAAAGCATCACTTTTGAAACGCCGACGCAGAGGAAACCCAGCAACAGCCTACCACCTCTATCGTCGTCAGCTGGCATGTCGAGCAGCCTCAAGCCTTTTCCACCACCAACGCCAAACCTCGTAGAACTACCAACTTGTCCGGTATGTCTGGAGCGGATGGATGAGACCAATGGATTAATGACTATCCCCTGCTCTCATGTGTTTCATTGCACTTGTCTACAAAATTGGAAAGGTGGCGGATGTCCAGTCTGTCGATTCACGAATGCCTCGCCGGGCACGGGCTCTGATCCCTCCAACCCATACACACAGCCTTTTGGGTCCGGAGCTTCAAATCTTTGCAGCGTCTGTGACTGTGCGGATGATTTATGGATCTGTCTTATCTGCGGTTATGTTGGCTGCGGCCGGTACAAGGGTGGACATGCGAAGGATCACTGGAAAGAGACGGCACACAGTTTTGCCCTCGAGTTGGAGACGCAGCATGTGTGGGACTACGCGGGAGACATGTGGGTGCACCGACTGATTCGTGATAAGGGCGACGGCAAGGTGGTGGAGCTCCCAGGGAGGAGCGGCCAAGTTGATCACTTGGAGGAGCAAGATGTTGTGCCCCGAGCAAAGCTGGACAGCATTGGGCTGGAGTATACCCATTTGATCACAAGTCAACTCGAGTCACAGCGGGCATACTACGAGGAGATGATTAGCAAGGCCGTGGACAAGGCCTCAAAGGCATCCGCGGTCGCTGAGGACGCCGCCGGGCAAGCCTCGATAGCCATGGAGAAGCTTGCGCTGCTAGACGACAAGTACGAGACTCTTGTCACAACGACAATACCGGAGCTTGAGAAAGAGCTCACTCGAGAGCGCAACAAGGCAAGCAAGAGTGAAACGCTTGCGCGCAACCTAGGCAAGGCGGTTCAAGAGGAGAAACGGTTGAACGAGGGATTGATGAAGCGGATCGAGCATCTCAACAGCGACCACGAGTCGATCTCACGACAGTTGGGGGAACTGAAGGGGGAGAGCGCTGAGCTCAAGGAGATGAACCGTGATCTGAGCATGTTCATTTCTGGGCAGGAGAAGTTGAAGGAGCTGGAAATTGAAGGCAAAGTCGAGGAGGGCGAGCTTGAGGGCGGGAGTGCAAGTGTGCCAGAGAAGAAGGGCCGACAGCGAAGGAAACGATGAACCCAGGTTTTAGGTGAAAGAATTGGATATGAATGATGGCACCAAATGTGATAGCGGTAGTTGTTGGAACAGTGTTACTTTTTGTTGAGGCTCAAGAGGGTCAAACTACTACAAGACTGCCTATCTATATTCGATTCAGCACATCGTGCTATACAGCAGTGACAGAATATGACGTCAGTTAACTTTACCGATGAGAGAATCCGGAATCCCGAGAAAGGCCCTGTAAAATCACCGACCATGCCGCGTTTACAAACCCAACCCAGCGCCGCAGTCTGGAGATCCCTTCGTCCTCGGGACCCGGATAGTGGCCGGCTCACAGACAACACCAGGGATATGAATGCAGTTAAGTATAGTACCCCTCCCCACAGTGAGCCACACATGTACCCGACATCAACTCAGATGACGCTTTGGATGCTCAACCATGGCCACTGGGTTGGGTTTTTGTTGGGGAAATGAGCGAGCGACACTCTCTTGGACCCGGCACGTATCTAGTGCAAAGAGACGAGACCATGGTCTGGTACTTTTTGCGACGTAGAGGGCCACCGACTGACATGTGAATGTATGCATGAAACTGCCATTACATGTGTTTACTATTACAACAAGGGTTTTCGTAGGGGAGAGGGTCATCAGTAGCGTGTTTAGACTGCTGGTTCTGGGGCCTGTTGAAATGGAACATGGCAATGAGTGATTAAAGTAAACAGCGATGAGAGTGGTGTGAATCAACTCGTGATTGTGTCTCTCTAGGCAGGGGAAGCTTTACAATGATTCGTTGATGAGAAACATGTTTCTTCAAGGAATGAATGAGGCGCAGGGACTTTACAACTGGAGATTCTCGTTCTCTTGAGTCCATTGCTGTAGTTTACACTCTAAGCATTGATCTCATGATGATGGTGTGTTGGACGCAAAGAGCCATCCCATCCATGACCTGTACCGGAACTCCGATGAAAGTGGGCCACAAACAACCGACATAAAGGTCAGTCGACAAAGGCGACGCCGAGGAGAGGAACTTGGTTTGATCAAAGCCAAGACAAAGAAACGGGCGATTGGAGTCCCGGCCCGGATGGAGCCATTCAATGTCTCGATATCCACTGCAACTGCAGGCACGGATGGATGGATGGATGGATCCCCGGTTAGGGAAGAAGGGGAGGAAAGAATTGAAGATAATGAGTCAAAAACAAGACAGAGAGGTAGAGTAGAACTGTGAGAATCGTGTTAGTTGATGATCGACAACTTCAAACAAACAACAAACCTTGCTAGGCTCCTCCACAGGTCGACGGGTAAGCTTACAGCACCTTGCCCATCCTGCCGAGCACACCTTGGCGGTCGTAGCTTCCCAGCTTCATCAGAAGCAACCTTTCCCACCTGGGCAGGCAGGCACCTCATCGCCTTCCCCTCCCCAACCCCAGCCCCAGCTTTCTCCATCCCTCCTGCCACAAGGGACAAGAAGAAAAAAAGAAACAGGAGCTCGTCGGCGATACTCCGTCCTTGGCTCTCATCCTACCTCCAACAACTCCCCCGACCGAATTACGTTGGCTCCGATATTCATCGTTACAAAG